>VZRF01004917.1:406697-421812 GCA_013396875.1 Vireo altiloquus
CCCTGAGCTGTGTCCCTGCTGTCCCCTGAGCTGTGACCCTGCTGTCCCCAGGCCCTGAGCACTGTCCCTGCTGTCCCCTGAGCTGTGTCTCTGCTGTCCCAGGCCCCTCCTGCTGTCCCCAGGCCCTGAGCTGTGTCCCTGGCAGGGCTCACAGCCCCCACAGCCCAGCTGACAGCACAACGAGGGCTGATCCTGCTGGAGGGAACACAGGGAGAGGAGAACTGGGGACAAGGGAGAGGCAGGGACAGAGGCAGGGGGGCACTGGGGGTTGTTAGGAGGGATTGGGATTGGGATTGGGATTGGGATTGGGATTGGGATTGGGATTGGGATTGGGATTGGGATTGGGATTGGGATTGGGAGTGGGGCTGGGGCTGGGGCTGGGATTGGGATTGGCCAGGCAGCTGATGCACAGGGGAATGAGTGATTGGAGTGAGTGGCCCAGTTCAGCTCCATGCAGGGAGAGGAGGAGGGGATAGACTGCTGTCCTGGGTGCCCTGGAGCTCCTGTGCTCAGGGGTCATCCAGAGGTGGGGTGGGAACTCTGGTGGGGCCTGGTCCTGACATTCAGGAGCCTTCTCCTCTCTCCTGACAGAGGTTGCCTCTCTTTAGGGACACTGAGCACGCATTTAGTGTTCAAGAACCTCGGGGTCTTGAGCAAGTCTGCAAAGAAGCATTTCCTGCTTGCCCAGAACCAGCACACTCCTAAGGGCCCTCCCAGGGGCTCCTACAGCTGTTCATGAATCAGTTTGTCCAGGCAGAGCTATTTCCCTTTTTTCTGGGCAGAGGAGGAAATGGGCACACAGGGATCACCACAGAAGGACAGCCCAGGACGTTTCAGTCCAGAGCTCGGGGAACTCCCGGACAATTTGGGTGTACGAGTACAGACACACTCTGAGTGTGTGACACGGAGCCTGTGCTCACAGGACCTGCAGAGCACAGACACGTGTGGTTCATGGCAGCTCAGAGGGTGTGGAGGGCTCCTTGGCCTGCCAGACTTCCCTGGGACAGAGGAGGGTAAAGGGAGGAACCCCTCTGTGTGTGTGTGTCTGGCACTGCAGGGGTGAGCAGCTGCAGCAACCACAGAATCCCAGGATTTGGGTTGGGAGGGATCTTAAAGCTCATCCCATCCCATCCCATCCCATCCCATCCCATCCCATCCCATCCTATCCCATCCCATCTTCCGCTCTCTCAGGCTGCCCCAAGCCCCATCCTTGATTTGGGCAGCCTGGCAATGCTGCAAAGGCTCCTTCCTCCTTTTCCTAAGAACACCACCCTTGGTAGCCAAAGGTAGCCCCCATGACTATCAAAATCCCTGATAGATCCAAGATCCATCCTTTTCCCTGTGTCGTGTTTTTCCTTTTCCCATGTTTCAGCCCCAGTTCTGGGATTGGGAACACAGTGCAAACACCCACGTGGTTTTCATGAAGTCAAGAAATGCTCCTGAGGTACAATCAGGGTGAGATCGAGTTCAGCCTGCAAAGGATCCTCACGAGAGAGCAACTGCCACAAAGGCCTTTATCTGAGGGTAGAATCAGCATCTACTGTACACTCACAAGGAAAAACAACACGCTGCTGTTTGATGTCTTTAACACCATCATCCCTCTGCAGAGGGCTGAAAGTGCAAGGCTGCTTTCTGTTTCCAGCTCTGTGCTCTGCTGCGTTCTCAGAAACCAGGAAAATGTGCTGCTAAACTCACCCTAAAGTAGAAAAACCCTTGAGGGTTTCACTGTAAAACGCTACAAATGCTGGAGAGGTTTGTGACTTTGAAATTCAAATGATGTTTAAAATTAATGTGAGCTCTAAAAGCTTTTTTAAAAACCAGAAGTGCATCTATATATTTAAAGTTGAAAAAAAAATTTAAATTTTTACACTTAAAAATTATGTTCAAGAAGGTGAATTTTCTTTCCAGGCTTTGGACTTGCAATAATGTTTTTACAAAGGGCAGGCTGAGCTGCAGTAACAGAGTGATTTCAAGCCATTCAATTTCCCATTGAACAGGGAAATGATTCACCTCGAGGTACAAATGGCAGGGGCTGGGCTGGTGAGCTGGGCAGGTTACACCATCCCCAGTCACCCTGTGGGGCTCACTCCCCTTCTCCAGCTGCTCCTGAATTCCCTGCCCACACAGAAGGGGTGGGCACAGGCCCTTGGTCCCATAAAGCACCTCAGTCTCCTCCTTCTCCATCAGAAACCTCTCCAGTTCCAGGGCTTTGCTTAAGCCCTGGTGGGGCACAAATACAAAGTGTCCTCCAGTGAAGGCCTGGCAGCCCAGCAGTGCAGCTTTCAGTGCTTTTCTGGCAGAAACTCCAATTATTGCTGCGTGACCCCCTCTGTGAGCCCCTGGCACCTCGGCACGTCCGTGGGGTGCTGAACTAAGGGCTGAAATGGGGGATTTACAGCAGTGCTTGCAGCGTGAGCTCTGCCCTGGCAGCCTCGTGCCCAGCCTGTGGAGGGTTCATGGTTCATGGAGGGACACACCCTGCACAACAGCACGGGCAGGATGCTCAGGCTGCCCAAAATGAGTCACCAAAGAGGGAATTACAGGAGAGCAGGACACAGTGGGACACAGAGAGGTTTGCTGATGTGCAGGACGAGAGCAGGAATGGACATCGTGTGCTTTGCCTTTGTTTAGAGCCAGGTTTGGATTCAGGAGTTGGGTTCCTCGATCCCTGTGGGTCCCTTCCAACCTGGATATTCCATGATTCCGTGATCAAGACTGCAAGTGTGGAAAGGCTCTTTCCTTACCTGGATCCGTTCATGTGGTCATACTCCCGTTTGACGCTGACCCTCACGGGCTGGTTGATCCACTCCTGCTGGGGGGGCAGGGGGTTGATTTTGTGGGGCTGCCCGAAGTCGGGGCTGCCGGAGGCCGTCATGTCCTTGGGGAGCTGCGCGGCCGCGCCGTACGTGGGGTCGAACAGGGACTGGTCGTCGCTCACCACCGACAGAGCCTCCTGGGGAGAGAAGAACCAGCGCTCAGAGCCGTGGCTAAAGCAGGAGCTGCCCTCTGCTCCTCCCTCAGAGCCGGGGAGCACCTGCAGGGCCCCACAGCTGCCCCGCATGGCTGCCACTGCCACCTGCCAGGGCAGTCAGAGCCCTTGGGGTCCAGGAACCCCTGTGCAAACCAGGGTTTGCTCTGCTCTGCTCTGCTGCCTGCTGCCTTCGGGTGGGAGCAGCGTTCAGGTTCACTGGACCTCTGCAAACAGTGCAGGAGCTGCTGGGGCCGTGGCACCTTGCGGGGACCATGGCACCTCGTGAGGCTGTGGCACCTTGCAGGGCTGTGGCACCTTGTGGGGCTATGGCACCTCAGGGGGCTGTGGCACCTCATGGGACCATGGCACCTCGTGGGGACCATGGCACCTTGCAGGGCTGTGGCACCTCGCAGAGCTGTGGCACCTTGCAGAGACCATAGCACCTCGTGGGACCATGGCACCTTGCAGGGCTGTGGCACCTCGTGGGGACCATGGCACCTTGCAGGGCTGTGACACCTTGCAGGGCTGTGGCACCTCACAGGACTGTGGCACCTTGCAGGACTGTGGCACCTCGTGAGGACCATGGCACCTCGCAGGGCTATGGCACCTCACGGGGCTGTGGCACCTTGCAGGACTGTGGCACCTCGTGAGGACCATGGCACCTCGCAGGGCTATGGCACCTCACAGGACTGTGGCACCTTGCAGGACTGTGGCACCTCGTGAGGACCATGGCACCTCGCAGGGCTATGGCACCTCACGGGGCTGTGGCACCTCACAGGGCTGTGGCACCTCACGAGGCTGTGGCACCTTGTGGGGGCAGCTTCACCCTCAGTCCCAGTGAGTCCTCTGCCCACCTGCTGCTCCAAACCCAACTGGTGTGGAGTGGGAACAGCCCTGGAGTGGCAGTGAAGGTCTCTGTGCCTCCTTTGGGAGGGCTTGTGTGCTGTTTGTGATTTGAGGTTGCTGCTGAAGGAGAAGCAGCCAGAGCAGGTCAGAGTTATGGGTGTTCGTGGTGGGGGAAAAAATGCATTACTTTACACTTTTTGTTTATTTTGTGGGAAGTGAAGTGCTGGTGTGTTACCCAACTGTGTATATCTAGAAATGCTTAAAAACAGGAAATCGTTATCCTTTTTTTTTTTTTTCCTCCCCCCCCTTGCTGAAACTCCAAATGTTGAGAAAAAGTTCTGACTATCGATTTCCTTGCGTTGATGTGCTCGGGTTTTCCAAGCGAAGAGTGTCAGGCTCCTGATGGCTTTGGCACAGCCCTGCCTGCCTCAAAGTGCATCTGGCAAGGGCTGCCTGCTCTGGAGGAGCTCAGTTAACCACACACAACACAGCTGCCTTTATGAGTGGCAGGGCAGAAACCGAAGGAGGAACCTCCCGCACTGAAAGCAGCCCCCACTCTAATGTGAGCTGACGGAGCAGACTCCAAAACAAAGCTCCAGCCTCACCTCCTCTGGGCACTGAGCACTCGAAAGCCACCCAGCAGCGGTGTGTGGGCAGCAGAGGGTCACTGAACACACACAGCTGGTGTGTGCTAACCCCCGTGCTCAACATTCCCAGGGCACAGCCTGAGCCGGGAGCTTGCAAAAATAATAAATTATTGCTCTTTCCCTGCCCTCCCCTCAGTAGTTGTTTTGGAGGTTTGTTTTGTAAATTCTTCCATAAGCAAGGAGGGAAACAGAAATTCTGAAAGCTTAGAGAAGTGCAGCTCCTGCAATGACATGAGAATCTAAGCACAAATCAGACACCATCACAAAACAGATACTGTCACAAAAAACGTCAGTAAGTCAGAGTCTGCTGGGTCAACACAAAAATCCTCCCCAGCCTGAAGTTAACCCACTTAGAGAGAGTCAGGCCAGTGCTGTGCACTCACAAAAATCAGCACTTTTCTATCTCTGATCTCAGACCACGTCACAAACTCAAATAAGCCGAAGTGGCCTAGAATTGGAGCAGGCCTGGCTAAGCCTGAACTCAGAGGAACCCTCAAACATCTGCAGCAACCCTGCTGAAGTTCCAGCATTTGCTGCAGTTTGTGACCCACCTCTCACCCTGGTTACAGCCCTGAACTGCAAAAAGGAGGAGGTTAGCCCACACTGCCCAGTGGTGGTTGGTGAAAGGAGCTCACGCTGTGTTCAACCTTTCCAGCAGCTTTTCCTTGGTGGATTCACAACCTTCCAAACATACCTCTCCCTTTCACACCTTTCAGAGTAAGGGAGGGAGTGGATTGTGTCAGAAACCCCTCAAAGGGCTGGGATTATCTCCAGGCTGCAAACTTTGCCTGTGCAGGAAGGTGAAAGAACAAGAGATGGTTCAGTCTTCCCACCAGAGATCAGGATTTGCTGCTCCTCTGATTTGCTGAGGTCAGGATGCCAGGCAGGGGTTCCCAAATGATGCATTTTCTGCAGGCTTCTGTTTTCTCCCAGTACAAAAAGTGTCAGGTTCCCTACCTGAGGTGCTGGGTGAACACCACACTGGGCTGCTGGACTGGTTAGGGCCCTCTAGACCCAATCTCAGCTGGGCAGAGACAAGGAAATAGTGACTACAAATTCATCAGATAAAGATTCTGAAGGTTTGAGTTTGGAAATTTCCAGTCTGAAAACATACACAAAATTGGGGTCCTTTTTAGGGAAACAACATCTTGGACAATAACTATAATGACAGTTGTGCCACAAAATCAGTGTGAGAGGTTGCTCACAAGATTTTTAATGGAACTTAAACAGGACTTATGCAGGGCTTGGAGGATCCTTCTGAATTCAAGCTTAGTCAGGCACTCATAATTCCTGGCTGCCTTTTCTGCATAAAGCCATTTTTCTTTTGAAAAAAGGTTCTGGTGGTAAAGAAATTGGGAAGCGGGGATCTCTCTGGCTACCCCAAAAAACCCCAAACCCAACAACACTCCACAGGATCAATGGCTGGGGCTGCACCAAGTCCAACTCTTTACACACAAGCAAGTACACCCTGCTCTGTGACACAGAGTGTGTGACAGACAACTTCCTCAGATAAGAATCTTCCTTGAAAGACAAAGTGGCTGCTCAGACCTGCCTGCCTGCAACTGGTGTTAACTGGGACAGCAATAACCTCACTGGGGCATTGGCACCGAGCTCTGCCTTGTGCTTCTGCAACAGTTTCAGTCCTGAAAACAGGAGAAGAAATCCAAGTGCTCGTGGCAGCTCCTGGGGCAGGCGTGGCTTGAGCTAAACCCGAGCTGGTGGCAGCACAAAGGCTCAGCCTCAGGGGAGCTGAGCCAGCCCAGCAGATGAGCAGAGATAGGGCTGGTGACACCTGCTCGGCTCCAAGAGCGCAGCACGAGCAGCGCTGGTGACATGCAAGGGAGGTTGGGTGGCACTGAGCCAGCCCCGCTGCCACTTGCTTGAGCCCTGTGCCCGCATCAGGCTGAGAGGAAAACACGGGGGGCGAGCAGCAGAGAGCCTGTGCTGGCTGGGGACCCCCTGGATAACGCCAGGGCTGCCTGGGACTCAGGCTGGCTCTCCTGGGAGGGGTCAGGGCTTGGCTTCAGGCTGCAGGGAACATGTAGAGCCTTCCCTGTGCTCACTGTGGGGCTCGGCTCCCCTGGGCAAAGCTGGCCAGGCCCAGCTTTGGAGGCCCAGCCTGTTCAGGAGGGGTTTGGCTGAGGCAGAGAGCAGTAGCTCCATGAAATGCTGAGCTTCTCTCCCCTGGAACCAAGAGCTGCTCAGTGTTGGGAGACTGAGAAAACACTCCGAGGGGTCCCAGGTGCCAACACAGCCTGCCCAGACAGGGCACGGCCTGCCAGGGTCCCCCCACGCCGCTGCCTCAGCCTGTGGCCTTGGGCCGGCCAGCCCGGGGCTGAGACAGGGGCTGTGTGTGCTGCTCTGGCATATGTTACCTAATAGTGCCTCTGGGAATAGGCTGGCCTCAGTTTTTCCAGGTTTTAATCACATTCCTGCCATAAATGTGGCCAGTCCCGTCCATGGCAGCTGGCAGCACGTCCAGCTCCCCGGGCAGCCCAGCCCCAGCCTCTCCAGGGCAGCCCACCAGTGACTGCCACAAACCAGGCTCCCGAGGAGGAGCTGGCACCCACTCCTGCATCTCCCAGGCAGGAATCTGTGGTGTGGCTCTTATTTACACAGCAGTTTCCAGTTGTAAGAGGGTGAATTTGCAGGTCTGCCTGTATTTGGATGAGCCATCCTGAGCCAGGTCCCAGGTGGGAGTGGGACACGGCAGGAGGCACAGTTTGGCTTTGGCCCCGAGGGCAGGAACAGCCAGTCTGACATTCTGGGAGGGCTGAAAAGGCACCAGTGCTTCAAGCAAGTTTTCCTGATCCCTTGCTGTGAAAGGGAGGTGACACACACACTTCAGCAAAGGTTTCACTCAGTTAATGAATTGAACAGGACATTTGAGAAAGGAGAAAGGCCAGGGGAACAAGGGCGAGTGAGGTGAGCAGTGCTGTCCCCAGTAACTGAAGTTATTCCGTATGTGTACAATGAGATTTCACTGCACACCAACTCTGAGCTCTCTACATTCACTTTTCTGGCCATGACCACATTTAAAAGGCATTGCTAAAGATAAAAGTTTCATCCTCCTCCGCAAAGGCTGACTTAGGAGAGAAGAGAGTGCCAAGTACCTGAACCATTGCTCCATGGAGAGATGACTCCACCTCTAGAGGAGTGGCTGTTTTCTTTCCTTTTTACCCCCTCCCCAAAATTTCACCACTCCTGCTCCTGTGAGAAAATCACTCCTGAAATACTTTTGTAAAGAGAATGTTGCCTACACAGACCTGAGGAGCTCAGACCTAATGATGCAAAGAACCAAAATCCAAGGTCCAGCAGCCTCACACACGGCCCAGGGTTTGCACCAGGAGCAGCCCTGGAGCAGAGATGACTTTGGCACTGCAGTGTCACCAGTCAGCACTTCTGCTGCCAGCATCTCATACAAGCACAGAGAGAACATCAGGCTTGCAAGAGAATGAGTCAAATAAGAAATTCAAAAGGGTCTGTGCCCATCTTGGGGCAGCACATTAGGATGGATCGGGCATTGGAGGGGATTGGAGGCAGGAGGACAGAGTGTGCTTCTCATCCCTGCCCTCAATCTTTGGCACAACCTTTAGGGAGCATTCCCCTCTCCCTGCCTTTTTCCTGCTCTGTTGCCCTGTCCTGTGCACACCATGGGCCACTGAGCCCCGAGGTGCTGCCGTGGGGACAGGGACAGGAATCCTTTGGATGTGCTCTCAAATATCCACTCTTCCCTTGCACCTAATCGGAACAAGAATTGTTCTGCAGCTTTTCCAGAGCACTTTTCCTGAGGTTTGCTCCAGCTGCTCCACCTTCCTTACAGGATGTGATTGGGGCAGGGACTGCCCAGAACTCCCCCTGGGAAATTGTCATCGCGAACGTTTGATTGCCAACAACCACAATCCAATCTTGTGCCTCTCACAATCTGTTTAAGTCCTGCTCAGGAGCTTTTCCGGGCTGCAGCTGGAGATCCTTCATCCCCCCTGGTGAATCCAGCAGGATGAGAGCCATCACTTCCAGGGTGCATTGTTTTTCCCCTTTTACCCACCTGCAGCATTGCCTGGTGTCCCACACTGTGCTGCTCACAGCACTTCCCAGCTGAGCTGGGACATCCCAACTGCTGCAATCCCTGCCCCAGGAGGAGGCATGGGAGGAGATGCAGGCTGCTCTCAGAGAATCATGGAATGGTTTGGTTGGAAGGGACCTTAAAGCTCATCCCATTCCCCCTCCTGCCAAGGGCAGGGACACCTTCCCCTATCCCAGGCTGCTCCAAGCCCCTTCGCCTGCTCCAGCAGCACTCAGGGTGAAGAAGGCAGCAAACCTCTAACACTGTGCCCAAACCTCTGCAGAGCTGAGGATTTCTGTGGGCATAAGGAGGGGTTTAATTTAATTTCGTTATTTTAGGGCATCCCACAGTGCAGGTTTTTGCCCTGGTCTGCACTGTAGACTTGCTGAGAGCCACAGAGCAGGACAGTGACCTGGACAAAGAGCTATGCACTCAGCCCAGGCTGCCTTTCCTTCCCTTTCCTCCCCTTTCCATCCAGGCTACTCCATCCAAGGGTAGCCTGGCAGCCTTGGAATGCACCATATTCACAATTCAAATAAATGGGAAACAGAGCAGGAGTAAGAGCATCAGAAATAGCAGAAACACAGAGAAACACCAAAACAATGCTGAAATTAGACAGCTCAAAACTGGGGCAAAATGATTTGGCAAAACTCCTCATAAGGAAAAAAAAAATTATTTTTTGGGGGTTATTTTTGTGTTCACTATTCCTATGAAATTTCCTATCGAGTGGGTAAAAGAAGGCTGCTAAAATCAATGCTCTGTTATTTTCATCTCAAGATCTCCAAAAGCAGCCTCGAAAAGGATAAAAATATAAATAATTCTTCTGTACTTCACTTCTCAGAAAAGCACTTTACTTCAGGCACACTTTCACAGGATCTGGACCAATGACTTTCTTTTTCCTCAGTCTAGACTTCACATTAATGGTTTCAGGGCCTATTTTGGTTTGATTCCAGCCTACTGGGAATAACCAGGTGACAGTTTCTCCTTCCCAACAAGTTGCTGCATTAAGGATAACGATAAGGAGGCTTAAACCAGGCTGGAGCTGTGGGAAATCCCCAGGAAAAGCCTCTGTGGGGTCTCAGCACAGGCCCAGGAATGGAGGTGGAATTAAAGGAACCTGCCCAAATTACCTCTGTGGCCCCTTGATCTCTGAGAGGTAAAGGTGGTGAGAGCTGAGGCTGGAGGGACTCCTCTTTCCCCATCACACACATCCCGAAATCCTGGAGCGTGCTGCAGCTCTTCCTTCAGAACAAGAGCAGCAGCAGCTGTGCCCGGAGCAGGGAACAGCCCTGTCAGTGCCCAGCTGGCTCATCCCACCCCTGGGCTGTGGATGTGGAATTCCCTGAGCACTCCTGCCTTCCCAGTGCTCCCCAGTCCCTGCTGGGACTGAGCCCGGGATGAGGTGTGTGTCCATCGGGACAGCTCCTGGCTGCCCTTCCCAGAGAATTCCCTGCCTTCTGTTCCCTGCCCGGTCCTGCCAGCCAGGACACGTGAGAGGATTCAGGATGTGAATTCACCATGTGAAACCTGTCCCAAGTGCTGGAGGCTTTGGCATGGCTTGGGTTTCTTATCTTGGCAGTTAATTTCACTGAATCCCTGGGAATCTGGGACCTGATAAAAGCCAGGGAATGGCTTTGACTGGGATGGACACGTCCTGAGGTGGAGATTTTCCCAAGAGCCTGAAGTCACACAGATCACAAAAGGATTTGCCTCCACGGATGAACCAGCCTGACCCTGCCCAGGCTGAGGACTCTATGATCCCACAAGGTCTTTTCCAAGCTGTGTCATTTCCCAGAAAATCAATCAGCTTTTTCCAGGTGTTAACACTCCCCTTGGCCTTGTATCTCCACTCCTCTTTGCCCTCAGCTTTTCTCCTCCAAAGCTGTATCCCCTTCTCCCCGAGACTGACACTGTTGGGCGATTGCATTCGAGGGCTGGGCTCTCAAATCCACCCAGCTCTAGCACACCTTCCTTTTCATTTCATTTCTTTTTCCCCTCGTGCTTTTAAAATAATTGCCTTGCTCCGAGCAGATGTGTTTGTAAACAGAGACACATGGGCCTAACTGCGAACATGCACCCTTCAGTAAATATTATTGTAGCATTTTTATGGTCTTCTCTGCTGAAGGAACAGGGAGGGAAACTGCAGGATGGTTTCAGAGCCTGGCTTGCTGACAAACCCCAGCTATCCCAGAGCACAAATGCAGAAATGCTGTGCTGACCTCAGCTCTGTCCTGGAGCACCCAGTGCCCAGCCCCTCGCCTTGATGTGCTGCCAGAGGCTCTTCCCAATGGCAAATATTCCATCAGGACTTTGCAGACTGACCCAGTGCTCTGTGTCAGGGAGGCTGAGCTCACTCCGAGCTGCATCTGCCCTTGCAGTGGTGTCACCTTTTCCCTCAAAGCAGAGCTTCAGGGAGGTATTTTCACTCATGTCACAAACTGAGACTGTGACAATCCTGCTGGTTTTGTTTCCAACACGCAGAGATAAATTGAGGCTCTTCAATATAAATGATTTGCCCTAGAAAGGAAAGCAATAAATGGAGGAACCCAAAAGCACTGGAGGATTGTCATGAGAGAAGATCTGTCCCATCTCTGGGCCTGCTCTCAGGCTGCCTTGCAAAAGGACAGAGTGTCCTAAAAGCATGAGGGAATAGGTGCAAACCACAAAACCTTAACTCTTCTCTTTGGGTTCCTACTGCCAGAGCACTGGAAGCTTCATAAAGAGCATTCTCCCAGGAATTTGAGAGCTGGGAGGTGGCAGCTTGGGGAGACACAAATATTTCAGGTTGTGACTCACGGCTCCAGCAGTGCCCATTCATTATTTTTATTCCACTTTGATACCATTGTCCCCGTTACATTCACAACCCCGCCGCCGTATCCTGTTTTGTTCCCTGCCACCATTCCCTGCACAATCGCAGGAAGCCCATCAGGAAGAGGCCATCGGGGGCTGTTTTGTTTCCATCTGCAGAGAACAAAACAAGCTCCTCCAGCCCAAGATGACTTATCCCAGACTGAGGAAAAACAACAGCATGGAAGGATCCCGGCAGCATCTCCAGGAGCGAGTGCTGCTCGCTGGGACAGGAGCCTGGAGCACCCCAGCACTCCTGAGGGAATGCTCAGCCATGGGAGGGCTCAGCTAAAAGGAAATAGAAGGAATAATCCATCACTGACATCTGCAGTGCACAGTGAAGGTCTGGACACCCTATGAGGGGCAAACACAAGTCCAACACCATCCTGCAGCTGAATCCTACACCAGACGTGGCTTGGGTTTTCCAGTGTGAGGGCTTGAGTCTATTTGAGCCAGGTTTGGGTTAAATCGGAGCTCAGGGTTTGGGTGCCCAAAACATCCAGAGCACAAACTCGGGGTGTGAGGACAGAGCAGGTCACTTGGGCTGGGTCAAGGCTGCATCACACAGAACCCAGAGATGAGAGGAGAGGGGAGGTGGTGCAGGACTCACAGGAACCTGTTTGTTCCTCAAGAAGCACATGCAAGCTCCTGATACAGCACCAGGAATCTGATCTCTGCCTCTGCGCCAGACAAATGGTTCTGACTGGGATAGACAGGTCCTGAGGGTGAGATTCCCAAGGAGCCTGAAGTCACACAAATCACACTCCCCTTTGCAGGAGCTGGGAGCCACAGTGCCTTGAATCCCTCTCAAATATTGGGTTTCAATCTCATGACTGGCCCAGGTCTGCATTTCCCTGCTCCTGGGCACACTCAGGTGCCCTCTGCAGCACTCTGCTGGCTCCTGACCCACATCCCAGCCGCTCTCCTGAGCCTGGCAGCAGGGCTGAGGGCTGCCACCCTGCTGGGATGGCACAGATCCGTGTTTTCCTTGTGCACCCAGCCCAGCCCCTGTGGCTCCAGGGACGGGGTTGTTTCTGCCCACGCCTATAGCAAAAGCAGAGATTTTGTGAACAAGCCTGCCAGTGGCATTCCAAGGAAAACAGCTCGGCAGGATTACACTGAGATATTTTCTTTGTCAATCTCCATCGAGATACTTGAACAGGAAAACCCAGTTTACACCAGTGGAAGTTCCCAGGGGCTTTTGATTTCCTTACAAAGGAATGGTGATGTTTAAACTTTGGTGCCAGAGGAAGGTCCTGGAAGGATTCGGGGATTGCCATCACTCCTACCTCTTGGACAACCTGGGCTGGAACCCAAAGTGAACATTGCAGTACAAAAAGGATTTGATGAGGTGCTGTTCTTCCTCCTGCTATCAAACATCACAGAGCAAAGAGCACCCCAGCAACAGTTCCAGGGAGCTGCAGCAGGGAATGAGCCTCTGCTGCATAAATGGAGTGAAGCCCTTGCTGAGGACAAACATTCCCACTCAATAAACACATCCAAGGCCTTCTCTGGTGTTACCTCTGCAAGAACCAGGCTTCAATCAGCAAGAATCTACAAGAAGCAGGCAGTGTGTGCTGGCTGCTGGCTCACCCAGCAGCAGATGTGAGAGTAAAGATGAAGAAAGGGCTCTTTCACAGCTGTATTCATGTCCCCATGCATCAGTTTCCCTATCTGGGTGATGCTGCCCCACAAAGAGCTCAGATTTTGTAAAGCCATCCCCTGTCCTTGGAGCAGGAGGCCACAGAACCAACAAGTGTTTTCCCAGGGGTAGGATTGATAGACAAAGCAAAACTGACTTTCCTCTCATTCTGAGCACAAAACCATCACCAAAATCCCTTATCAGTGACCATTAACAGAAAGTCTGTTGGCTTTATCAGCATGGTCCTGAGAAGGGCTTTGAGCCTGGCTCAGATAAATGAGGGCCCTTCCCACCTCGGGTAATCCCAGAATGGTCCAAGTCTGTGTCCAGGGATGGTTTTCCACCGCTGGGAGATGCAATGCCTGGTGCAGCAGGGCCCGTGGATGAGCCCCCAGCAGGGATTTTGGATGTTCTGCTGCAGGGAGGGCAGGCAGGAGCTGCAGCAGAGGGTCCTGGTGAATTTGGGAGGGGCTGGGAGCCAAATCCCAGCCTGGAGCCCACTCAGTGCTGTGGCTTTGGCCAGGTCACTCAGCTCTGCATCCCTCTCCTGGGCTGGAGGTGAAGCTAAAGATGTGTACCCAAGGGCCAGTTTGGGGCTGATTCTGCAGGTTTCTGCCATCCCCGGGTCTTTGCTCAGACCTCTGTGGGATTCCTGATATCCCTCAGCAGATCCCCACCCATGCAATCAATGTGATGGGTTTGTTCTGGTTTGTTTTGCTGGATTTTTAATGAAAATCCTTAGCTCTGGGTTGGTAACTGAAGCAGGGAGCTGTCAGGTTCTGTAACAGCAATGATCCCAAAAGACAAAGCCACCATTTCAGAGACTGAGACTGTTCCAGGAATTTTGCAGTATGGGAACCAACACAAAGCCACCAAACACTGCTCCAAGTCACTCTGTCGGTGTAACTAAACCAGGACTAAACCCCAGCCCCACTGTCTCTGCTATGGGGCAGATCTGCTTTCCCCCTGCACCTTGGGATGTTTCCTGAGCTGACTGCAGAGCAGGGGATCTGCCTTTCCCCCTGCACCTTGGGATGTTTCCTGAGCTGACTGCAGAGCAGGGGATCTGCCTTTCCCCCTGCACCTTGGGATGTTTCCTGAGCTGACTGCAGTGTGTTTTCCTTTCGCTGGAGAGTTTCTTACACTCAGGCCATGCTCAGTAACATAAGTAAGAAGCAGAACCCTCAGCACATCTCCATGTTCTCAGCAGAGCTGATAGGGCTGCTCTTATCTCCAGCAGGGCAGGTCCCCTGAGTGGTGTTGAAAAGCCTTTTATCAGATGCAGTTTAGGGAGAGTTCTCTCTGAGATGCAGCTCTGCAGCTTTGGCAGCAAAGTGGAGCTCCTGACTGAACCTCCTCTGGTTCTGTTTAGTGCTGGGGTGAGGGAGCAGGACAAGGTCCTGTTTGTGGGGCTGGCAAGACAGGGCTGCTCCTTGGCCTTCCCGAAACAACTCCCTACTCCCCGAGCCAGAGGAAAGCCCTGTCAGAAATGGCTTAACGATCTTCTAATATTTCCCTGCAATTAAAGGGCACATCTGTCTCACAGACCCCGTCCTCCTTCGCTGAAGCACAGACATGAACTAAACAGTCTGTCCTGTCGGGCCGGGGTAACAAAGGAGCCCATTCATAACGCGGCACTCGGCCACTCGGTGTGTGTGAAGTGAAAGAGAGTTTGCGTTTGGAGAATAACCTGTGCTGCAGCGAGCGAGAGACTTCTGCTCCCATAAATCAATCAGCCTTCCCTGCTAATTACCCGGCCTGGCTCCCAGCGCTGCCTGCAGCGAGCAGCAGCCACCCTGCAGAGACCCAGCTCCAGGGGGAACCTGCTGCCCGTGAGCACTCTCGAGGGGATTGACAACATTGGTGTCACCTTGGGATTTCCAAGGCACGGAGGAGAAGGAGCTGCCCCAGCCCAAGGGATTGGGGTCACCTGAGCGGCCTGAGCTGTGCCTGGCACTGCACTGCTGTTCCACACTGTGCCTGTGTCACAGCCATGCACACTCCTGCTGCTGCTGCTGCTGCTGCTGCTGCTGCTCCTGCTCTGCTCCTGCTCCTGCTGCTGCTCCTGCTCCTGCTCCTGCTCCTGCTCCTGCTCT
>VZRF01004917.1:423052-443697 GCA_013396875.1 Vireo altiloquus
GAACCGAACCGAACCAAATCAAATCGAACCAAACCAAACCGAATCGAACCAAACCAAACCAAACCAAATTGAACCAAACCAAACCAAACCAGACCAAACCAAACCAAACCAAACCAAACCAGACCAAACCAAACCAAACCAAACCAAACCAAACCAACAACCAACCACCCCTCACAGACCCATTCCTGATTTTAGTGAAACCGAGGGCTTAAAACCAAAGAAAATCAGTTGAGGCACACCTTGGCAGAGTCCCAAACCAAGCCCACGTTTTGCCCTGACTAAGAGTGTCAGGCAGTCCCTGCAGGGTTATCCAGATGCACTGTTTCACATTAATTTGGAAATGCCTCGGGAATTGGCTCTTAGGGGTTTTTTTTCTCTTTTCTGAGCCCAGCACCTTGGTCATGAGCTGTGCCTCTGTCTCCTAGTGCTGTCCCCATACAAACAAATAAAGTTCACACCTCAGCATACCTCATTTCCTCAGCTTTCAAGCGAGCAGGAAATGGCCAGGAAGCGCCCACAAGATGGTCCTGTGGTTTGAGTGCTATGGTGACATTTGGGAAATGGGGGCTCATTTACCATGGCGGCAGCAGAGCTGTTTGTTCAGCTCTAGCCAAAGCTCTCTGCGTAAAATGAGGAGTAAAAAGGGTGTCAAGGCCACAGGGGTAAGAGATGGACAAGCCTAGAATGTAGGGGGAGATCTTTGTTGTATCCTGAGAAAATTCTGGAGGCTGGGGGAAAATTTTCAATCCTGATGTTGGACAGAAGGTCAAAACAATTATCCAAAGAATTCCACCTTTAATTAACCAGAGTTTGTTTTGGATATTCTGAGTGTTTCTTTGCAGTTTTAACCTTTTCAGTTTCCTTAAAATACTGCAACCGGTTTCCAGCTAAAGTGGAGTTTCGAAGGAGAACTTGGAAAACTTGAGAAGGCACCAAGCAGAGCTTTCAGCAGCCTGTCAGGACTCAGCCTTCCCAGGGCTGAGGAGGGCTTGGATCAGTTTGCATCTTTCTGGGGAAAAGACACCACGTAGCAAAAGGTCAGGCTGTAGCTCACAGGAATCTCCTGTGCACATCCTGGGACAAACAAGGTGAATTCTGTCACAGCCAGGGCCAGGTTAAGGCTCCCCAGGCCAGCACGGCCAGTGGGAGCTTTGCCTTTGGGGTGATGGGTGACCCAACCTTCCCTGCAACTCTTTGTGTGTTTGTGTGCTCTCTGTGGGTGCAAGAATTATTCCAGCTCACACGGGATCTGTCCTGGAAAACTTTCAATATCCAAGCAGTTGGAGCCTGTAGACTTTTAATTATATATTTAATACTTCATACAAACACCTAAAGAACACACACCCACTCTGCCTCACTACTTTGCAGTCACAGAGAAATTGGTTTACAATGATCTTCTTAAAGAATATTCTGCTTCTGAGCATTTCTGTCTGTTCTTGCAGACAGCAGCAAGGGGATCAGCTGGGCCCTGGTTCCTTTGGATGCTTAGAAGTAACTTAACAAAATCTATTTCTTTTCTGGCTCTGGCTGATGCCATTTGACTGCACAGGTCCCTCAAAATCAGTAACATTTGGCATTTTGATATCATGGTGACTAAAACGACGCCAGATTCTTATCCTGGAAGGACAATGGAGGTCTCAGAGAGACCAGAGGAAAAGTGGATCCTCCTGGGATACCTGACACAGGCTGGCCTGGGCAGCGCCTGCAAACCTGAGTTGTGTTTTCTGGGGTCTCATTTTCCTCTCAGCTCTCAGGGAGCTCAGTGGTAACCCTCTGAAGGCACAGGTTCTCCCTGGTTTGGGAAGGTCCCACAGGAACATGCAGGGGAAGGAGCACGAGTGCAGGTCTGGCAGTCACCTTCCCCATCAGCATCCCCAGAATGAGATCTCAGCAACTCAGCAGTGCCTCCCTGTGCGCTGCCCTGCCTGCTCCTGGGGCTCTGAGGTGGTGGGGGTCAAGGAATTTCTCTTCCATGGGGACAACAACGAGATCCCAGACATTGCCTCAGATGATGTTTATAGGGTTGTCAGCAAGGAAATGAGTCTCTCACACAGGACAAAGCTTTGAAAGGACCTGAGGCCTCCTTGGGGACTTGCTGACAAAACACTTGATGGAGCTACTACAAAATAGAGGGAAGAGGGAAAACGGGTGAAGCACTTCAAAATTAGAATCCCTAACAGAATGGTTTGGGTTGGGAGGTCCTTAAAGCCCATCCAGTGCCACCCCTGCCATGGCCAGGGACACCTCCCACTGTCCCAGGGTGCTCCAAGCTCCAGTGTCCAGCCTGGCCTCAGACACCCCAGGGATGCAGGAAGGAATAGTTTGGGCTACCTGGAAATAGGAGTCAGCTCCTGGGGCAAAAGCCTCTATGGTCACATTTTAATTGTACAGATAAATGTAGGTTTGGGGAGCAGAGGCTGTGGAGATCACGGCCACATCATTTACATATCCTGCACTGATGTAATTACAGATGTGTTGCTGTCCCCTCCTCCTTGTCCATGCCACCCCAGACAGAACATGTTTGGGAATGCACCGGGCCTCAGGGAAAACAATGTTTTCAGTGTCATCAAGGAAAAATGTTAGTGGGTGTTGTTAAATGTGTCAAAATATTGCCTGGCTCTCTCTCACACACTAAAGGTCACCTTTAGGGGCAGATTTCACACCGTTTTTTCTCATCTCTGAACAAATTCTCTGACACAGTCACAGAAGGCCCAAAGACATCACTCACTGGGGGTCACACGGAACAACTGCAGCAAAATCGAGCTGAGAGCACGAGAATTTGTGTTCTCTGGGTGCTGCCTCAGGTGCTGAGCCACGGTGGGATGTGCAAACAAGGAGTTCTCTTCAGGGGCATGTTCGAAGGGGAAAATCTGAATCAGGCAAGCAAATCCATTTAATCCTTCATTTAAAGTTGTTTCAGTCCTGCTCTCTGCCTTCGCTCAGTTCATATAAAACAGCATGGAGGTGAAGTCTCAGTCAGCCAGAGCAGGGACAGGACATTCTGTGTCTGTTTCATTCATCAGGCCTTGTTCTCCCCAGCCTTGCCTGCAATTCCCATTTCCTCCCTTGCCCCTCACACCAAACAGCTCCACTGCACACACCCACTCTGCCTCACTCTTTGCAGTCACAGGGAAAGTGGTTTACAACCATCTTAAAGAATATTCTGCTTCTGAGCATTTGTCTGTTCTCGTGGACAGCAGCAAAGGGATCAGCTGGGCCCTGGTTCCTTCCCCAGTGGGGCAGTTCCACTCTGCCCCTGACCCCCCAAAAATTCCCTTCCCAGTTTCTCATAGAAACTGAAGGAACAATTTATAATAAAGATAGGATTGACTCTCTGATTAGAACCAACCGCAAAGACAGATCCAGGCTTAATAAATCTGGGTTTGTTTTTCACTTTGGGGAGGAGTTTTAAAGACTCAAACAGCACTGTATCTTCTTTGGATGTGCCCAAGTTATTTTTAATGTATGACCCTAAGTTTTTAACTCAGCTGGGGTAGAAAGCCTAAGCCAAGCATTTATAGCCCAGGCTTTCAGTTCATTCTGTTTAGCAAAAAGGACGTTGCCAACACTATTTAAAAAAAAAAAAAAATTAGTGGTTTGAATGAAATTGCTGAGTTAAAAATTCTGCAGTTGCAGGAACTTTCAGTCAGATTCTCTAAAGACTTAATTCATACATGAGGATCCAGGGCCCTCCCCTCACTTTGTTTCCTTTCTCCTTGAGGTATTTCTGTGATTAACAAGCAGATGGAAGTGTGACTTTTGCTTCCGTTTTCACTAAAATAACAAATCCACTTAAAGCACAAAATTCAGTAAATATCAGGCATGGAACAAGCCAGGAGGAGTTTGCATTTCTGCTTCTCTCCATTCAGGTTTTAATGTGCTCAATTTCTTTTGACAGTCAAAATTAAAAATGGGTATAAATTGAAATAACCTGGGATGGAAATGTGTATGAATGTGACAAGCTGTGGCATAGAATCCCTGACTGGTTTGAGCTGGGAGACCTTAAAAATTATCCAGTGCCACCCCTGCCATGGGCAGGGACACATTCTACTAGCCCAGGTTACTCCAAGCCCCATCCAGCCTGGCCTGGGACACTTCCAGGGATGGGAAGTGAATATTAAAGTGTAATTAAGTGATGAAGTGTAATTAATTTAAGTGTCATTAAGTGTATACAGACATTCAGGTCAACTCATCTCAATAGCAGAGAATTTACCATTTTGCTGCCCTGAATTGTTTCCATACAGAATATTCCTGGTTCATTGAGGATGAATGTTCAGCTCAGTGGCACAAACGCAGAGCACCCAATTTTAGGCAGAAAAAGCCATTTGTACTCGAGCAGTGAGCAGGGGACGTGTGTGTGACTGTGTGGATTCAGTCACACCCTCAGCCAGACACAAACCCTGTGCAAGCTGCAGAAAGAACAACAGGAAATGGCCGGGGGTATTTATAGCAGGATTGTGTTTATCCTGAAGTGATGTTCTGCACAGATTATCATGAAGCTTTTCGTGGGAGAGGACACAGCTTGTGTCAGCTGGAGGTTTGCAGGCACTTCACCCTGGCTGCTCCTGCCAGACTCCCTCATCCCCCTCGGCCTTTTCCAGCTCTGCTGAGCACCAGGACTCCTCACCACTCCTCTCCCAGTGCACACCACCGGGGCTGCCCCAAAACTTGGTTTCTGCAGGTTTGCAAATCCCCCCTGAGATGGCACAAGAGACAAACAACCTCTCACACGTCAGTGTCCTGCGTCGCTGAGAAATGCAGGCCCTGCTGCAACCACACAGAAGTTCTTCTCACATTTTGGGTCCTGTTAACAAAGGAACTGATGGCACAAAATGCCTTTTAGCAGAGCCCAGCTCTCCAGCACAGACTCCTCCTTCCCTGCAATTCTCTTTGAGGAATCGTTTCTCTGTCCTTTATTTTGAAGTGGGGCGTCGAAGCACCTCCCCATTTATCCCTTTCTTGAGGGGAGGCATCTAGCAAAAAGTAATAATTTTCATGGACAGATCATCCCCACATCCCCAGCCTCACCCTTGCCGTCTCGCTGATTTGAACATGGAATGAAACTTTTTCTAATTAATTTTCATCATCTAAATTTCCCTGAAGAGGCAAAAAACCCCCAAATATGGGAGATGAATTAGATAGTGCAGCAACTCAGTATCTCTGTGGGGTAAAGAGTCCCCCACCCTCCTACACAACCTTTGCAAGCACACATCCATCCCCGCAGAGCAGTTTATCTCAGCCACAGATACGGAATGGGGAACACTAAAACAATAATGATAAAAAAAGTGGAACTCGAGCAGTAAAGAACCTGCTATTACTTCATTGTCAGAACAGTTTTTCCTTATCTGAGTCACATCTCCTGAGGTTTGTTCAACTCATGAGCGCTCAGCTCATTTCTCTGTTTACACCCCATGATATCTGAAAACCTTGATTAAAAGCAATCAGAAAAATCCATCATATGACACCGAGACCGTTTGCAGCCTGTGACAGTTGCTAGCAAATGTTAACCTTTCCTTTGAGAAAACAGAAGGAAATCCTGCTTTAATTTAGGCTTTCAAACATCATCCCCCCTCTATCTCCGCAGTAAATCAGAGCATCTCCACGAGGCCATTGTTTGCAGATATAATAAGTCCCGGGTTTGTGTGTTTAAAAAACAAACAGCGAGAGCAAAGCATCAGGAAGTGCCCGTGAATGGGAGCTGCAGCTCGGGACGGGCGCATTAATTACTGCAATTGAGCCGATGCCCCGTGAATGCCGCGCGAGGCATTATCAGGACTATTAGAGCTTCATTAGGGCTGCAGCGAGCACGAGCGGCTCCCCGGGCTCATTTGCATGCCGTTCTGACAGGTGCTGCTCCAGGTGTCCCATTGTCATCCCGAATTAATAACCACGCTCCAGCCCCTGCTCCTCTATGGGCGAGAGAGGGGAGAGCAGAGAGCCCGGGCAGGGACAGCGAGTCTGACCTCATCTCCTGCTCAGTCCGAGGTGAGCTCGTACCTGTCAGAGAGCTCCTGTCCCTCCCGGAGCGGGCGAGCGAGGCAGGGCTAGCGCTGGCCCCGGCTCTGCCCCACGGATTCTTCCTCCTCCAGCCGCCCCCAGGTGTGTCTGGTTTGGATCCTCCTCAGATCTCCTCTTTACAGTCACCCCTGTCCATCCCTGACTCCGCAGGTTCTGCCCGAGCCTCTCTCACCGTTCACTGCTCACAGACTGAACTCAGACCCCCCAAGCCATCGTGGTTTTTACACTTTCGTTCATGACAGGTGCTGGTAAGCCTTAGCAGGATGCACACAGCAAGCCATGAAGGGCTTTGCTTTCCAGTCCCATGCTTTAATTGAACACAATCTTAATTCCACACGTGGAATTGTATTTATAACTGGTTTTTCCAACTTTTTAGGATATCATATCAAGCTCTTCCCTGCAACCTTAAGAAACTCAATTCTATTAAATAAAAATTGACATTCTTATGCAATTGGAGTGTAATTCAGACTTTCCAGATGAAAACCAAAACCACCAGAGCTGGCAGCAGCACTGTCATGCCACCCAGCGCCCTTCTCTCCACCCTTCTGCAGCAGTCGATTGGCCCCACACTGTTCCTTTCCTTGCTTCTCTTCCACATTCCCTGATTTCCCAGAGCCTCCCTGGCCATGTGGTGTCCAGATCCCATCGCCTCTGGCTCGTGCACTCCCATCGCTCTGGGTGTGTGTGGTGGGCCCAGCTCAGTGACAGGGGACTCCGACTGGCCTTGGTGGCTGCTGTCACCTGCCTGTGGCTCTCACCAGCTCCTCACACTCCCCAGAGCTCTCCTGCAACCAGGGAATGCATTCCAGCCTCATCCCGGGGCTGCCCTCTGTGCCTCTGGGGGGTGCAGAAGCTTCATTGAATCTGCAATATTGTTGTCCATCTAAAAACACAAAACCCCAGGCTGCCCTCATTTCCTTCACTCAGGTAACAATGAAGCTCCTGCTGTTTATGTGCAAAGGATATTCCTGGATTTCCTAATATTCCAGAAATTCCTCCCACCCTGCCTCCCTCCACTGAGGTACAACCTGAGCTTCAAGGCATCTTCCTCAGCTCCTGCACTAACAAATGTCCCTGACCTCATGAGATAATGAGCACTTTTCTAAAGCAGGCTGATTTATGCCCAAAGAGCAGGTGAATGACCTCATCAGGGGAGCAGGTCCTCTATGCTTCAGGTTGCCTGCCTGGCTCACCTTTTTATTTAACCTGGGCATCTTTTTATACACTGAGACATCTATTCCTTTACCTTGTGCGTATTTTTATTTATGAGCTGCACATTTTTATTAATGATCTGCATCTTTCTGTTTAGCTTGTGCATTTTTTATATAACTTCAGCACCTTTTCTTGTGCCTTCTGCATCTTTTTGTTTAGCCTGTGCATCCTTTCTCTCTGGGCGATGAAGTACCAGCCTCTCACCCCTGCACTCAGGGTTTCCACTCCTGCACCACCCCCGCAGCCAACCAAGGCTCTGAGCTTGCTCAAAAAGCAAAACTCATTTCAACTGCGTTTTTTTCACCTCTTTGTCTTTTAAGAATCAGCTCGCCACAAATGGCACTCGCTAAATGACTGTCCAGGCAGACACAAAGGTGCAGCAGAGGGGCAAAGGCCCCGTCAGGTGCTGCACAAGAGCCCTCACTTCTATGGAGCGTTGAGAGACAAGAGCTGTTTCTTGTTATTGCAGCCTCTCGGGAAAATTTGCCTGCCACGTAGCCGAGTGTGATGTGGAAGCAGATCTGCACCTGTCCCAGCAGCCCAAAATCAAACAATAATAGCGCTGAGGGAGCCAAGGGCACGGCAAAGGGAGCTCTGCTGCTCTCGGGTTCTGGTCATCACTTCATCAGAGCGCAGATTTTCTGTGCTCCCTGCACTCCTCACGCACCTCTCTGCCCAGGAAAAGCAGCCCATGGCTGACGTGGCCTGTGCCTCTCTGATTGTCAGGACTGAAAGAGAAGAAGTGTCCCTGGGAGGGGCAGGACTGAGCAGACAGTGCCACCTCCATCCCACGGGATTCCAGACACGCTGTGGGATGTGCTCCCACCCTCCCTGCTGGGGCTGCAGGGCTGGGAGTGCACTAGGTGTCCATGAGACTCCTGTTAATGCTCAGGAGTAGGGCTGGGAGTGCACTAGGTGTCCATGAGATTCCTGTTAATGCTCAGGCTGCAGGGCTGGGAGTGCACTAGGTGTCCATGAGGCTTCTGCTGATGCTCAGGCTGTAGGGCTGGGAGTGCACTAGGTGCCCACGAGGTTCCTGCTGGGCTCAGGCTGTAGGGCTGCAGAGCACAGGCTGTGTCTCTCGGTGTTTCACAAGTGCCAGAGCACTTTATGTCCTATAAATAGTTCTTTCCTTTCCTAGTTTCAAAAGCCGCAGTTCTTGCATCCAGCTGCTTTGAACTGGATTTCAGAGAGATTTTCTGCTGACATTTCAGGCACCTGCACGTTCTTTATCCAGGGCTTACGAAACTCTTTGTGGAGATTTGTCACTTCCCAGCTTTGCCTCAGAAGAGCATTTCCCGTTATTATTTTACAATTAGGAAAATCAAGGCACAGAAACCTCTAATGATTTGCTCCGGGTTTCTGGGTGAGGAGGAGGAACAAAGCCAAGGAGACTCCACTTGCAGGGTTTGATTCTACACAAAGCTGAGAGTTGTTAAGGAGGGCCATGTGAGCTGATTGTTATCTGCTGAGCAGAGCAGATACCAGCTGAGAGATCTCTCCTCGTTATCTTCTCACTAAATAATAGATGTCTGATTAGGATCTCATACGCTAAGAAAACTTTGTCATAGATAATGTCAGGTTTCTGAACATGTTCCTCTTCTAGAAGTATCCTTATCTCCAGAAGCCTTTAACTGAGCCATAACAGAGGGGGAATATCCAAGGGCAGGTCTTGGAACCGATTCCTGAGGAAACTCCCACTCCCCAACTCAGGATGAGCAACCCTCGAGTTTCCCCTGTGCAAATACAGCTTGGGGAACAGCTCCTGTTCCAAACAGCCCAAGGAATGGGCAGGCAGGGGATAAACAGGGAATGACCAAGCCTGGAGTTCATTGGCTTCTCTGGGCTGCACAAAAAGTCACTGGCAGAGCCAGGAACGAACATCAACCATCCTGGATCACAAATTCATGTTTTGAGACCTTGGCACTGTTGCCCACAGAAGCTGTAGCTGCCTCATCCCTGGAAGTGTCCAAGGCCAGGCCTGGAGCAGCCTGCTCTCGTGGGAGGGGTCCTTGCCCAGGGCAGGGGGTGGAACAAGGTGGCTCCTGAGGTTCCTCGCAACCCCCACGCAGTGGTTCTGTGATATGTGACATTAGCATTGCCTGAGGCTGAGCCATTTCTCAGCTGTTTGCCCAACTCCAACACTTCACCCTGCTGTTTGTGCAGGGGGAGAGCACAACCACCCTCCTTCAATCCCCGGGAGCTGATGTCACTCCAGAGCCCTTTGTTTACCCAGGGAATTGCCCAGCCAGGAGCCTTGTGTGCACAAACCCTGCAGTGCCCACGGCACCTGGATCAGACCCTGCTGTGCTCGCAGGTACCCCAAACACCTGGGCAGGGTGAGAGGAGCCTGGGGAGGACACGAGGCACCCAAGGAAACGTGAGGGGAGCACAGAGCGGTTCTTGTGCGGTAGGAGAGGCTGTGAAAGCAGCACACCCCTTGTGGAGGCTCAGCTCAAGCAGAATGGAGCCCTTGGGACCTGCAAGCAGCTGAGGTCATGACCTGGGTGAGGAGAGACCTTGGTGGCACCTGGGAGAATGGTCTGTAGGGGATTCCTCCCCACAGCAGCTCCCTCTCTGCTCCTCTGCCTCCCCAACCTGTTCCATTTACATTTCCCCTCACTGGAACTGCGCACACACCTTCCACACCCCACATTGCCCAAAGGTTTGCCCCTCTCTGCCCACACCTCCCACACCCCACATTTCCCAAAGGTTTTCCTGGCCACCTGAGCTCCCCCAGCCTGGCAAAGAGCTGCACGTGGGGAGCAAAGGGCTGCTCACAAGGTGGGGTTTCTGTGGCTTAGGGTTATGTTAATTTATGAATTCTTTTTTATTTTTGGAAGGCTGCAGCTGTTAGTTTTGAAACGACAGAACCTCGCACTGCAAACGGGTAAGAAATGGATGGAAGAGAGAATCAGAGCAGGGTCCTGAGTCTGTGCTGGCTGCTGGGTTTTAAACTCATCAAGTCTGGCTTACGCAAGAAGCCATGTGGTATTTAGGCCCTGCTGGAAGGCTGGCTGTGCTCTGCCTGTGGATCCACGGGGCAGCTGCACAGGCACACAGGGACTCTGCTGCCTCCTCCTCCAAACCCTGGAAAACCTGCAGGGCTTCACACCCTGCCTCCTCCCCTGGAATGGCCTTTGGTCTGTGGGAGAACATTCCTGGGTTCTCCAAAGCCACACTGCAAATGTGTGCGAGACCCCAAAGGCTGGGGACTGCAGCCATCTCCCAGGACAGGCTGTGGGATGTCAGTGAAGGACAAGGATGGGAACACTCACTGATTTCTCTGTCCATGTCGTGGGCCTGCACTGAGATCTGCTACTCCTGAACAGAGCCAAAGTCGTTCCCAGCTCGGGAGAGCATTGCTGCAACCGGAGCAGAGCAGGCAGGGAGCGAAGGGAGGATTTGCTGAGTGCCACGGAGGAGAAGTGGAGGTACAGGGAGCTGAAGTGCCTGAAATCCTACAGTGGCACAACAGCTGACTGAGCCAGGCTGGGCACTGCTGACACAAAGACTGGAGTCAATTAACAGCACAGACTTTCCTGATTCACCAGAAGTTAAAAACCCAAAGCATCCCAATCCCGGGATTGCATCAGGAGAGTCCTTCCAGCCAAGCCCTGGGAACAGCGTGGGCCACTCCAGGGGTGCTGAGAAAAGGCAAATTCAGATGGGATCAGGTGCAGCTGAGGGCTGAGGAACAACCAGGAGAAAGAAGGAATCACAAGGATTTTGTCTATCCCAGAAAAACCAGGAGGGAGGTACGGCAGTGGTCTGGAAATGCGCTGGGGACAGAAGTGCAGGGAAGGGAAAGTGCTGCAGTGGTGCTGGCATGAGAAAGGCATGAATCAGTCATGAGCAAATGCCAGCCCCCAGGCAGAAGAAAGTGTTCAAACCTCAGAAGGAAGAAGTTACAGAAGTCCTGTTCAGTGGGGAGTAGTGGGGGTGGAAGGAAAATCCATCCTTTACAGAAACCTTGGAGATTTTGGGAAAGGAATGAGAGCACATGGTCCTGTCTGACAGCACAGTGGAGCCCAAGAACTGTTCCCACTCTGGAGTTCAAATTAAGTGCCTTAACTTTTCTTCACTGCTCAGGAATTTCAAGGAAGACTCTCCTGTTACACACAGCAGAGACCATGCTGGTCTCCAGGCACTGCTGCAGCACAAATAATTCCTCACACTAACGACCAACCATAATTACATCCTTCCTGCAGCACAGATGACATAGGAGAACACTAAAACTGAGGAGTAGGGAGCAAACTGCAAGTTTATTCCATCTATGAGTGACCAGCCTGTGTCCTGTGAGGATGAGAACACGTCTGCTCTCGGATGCCATGGTGCAAATCCCAAGGATTTATCAGAAGCCAGCTTGAACTTGAGGGCATTGCTTTCCCTTTCTGAAGGGGATGAGCTCTGTCCCTTGGCTAAAACCTTTGCCTGCTGCTCTGGGGGTGTTGTGGAGGGAAAGGATTCCTGCAGCTGTGAAGTTTGGGATGCCCTGTGGAAACCAGCACAGGGGAGAGAGATAGCTTTAACCTGAGACAGAAAATATTGTCCCTGGCAGCAACAAGTTTGGGTTTGGAGTTATAAGCAAATTCACACTTCTCTTGCCACAAAAAGGATCATATCTGCATATTGAGTAAGGCTTTTACACAGCCTCCCACACTCTGTTCCCACTCCAGAGGATCTCATTGCCAAGGGCAGCACGGAGGAAAGGCCACAGCAAAGTCCTGTCCTGCACCTTCTCTGTCCAGCTCCTGGGTGGGGAAGGACAATTCTCCTCCTGGAGCTGCTGATGCTGCTGCTGCTGCCCTTTGTGCAGCCCAGAGTGCAGGACAAAGCCTGGGGGAGGGCGGGCAGGGCAGGAGCTGGAGCTGAGCCCAAGCCATCGCCCAAGCCATGTCCCTTCGGCTCCTGGAGACATCCCAGATTTCCAGCACAACCCGAGTGTCCCCAGGGGATTCACCATCGCTGGGGCACAATGTGACACACATGAAATGTGCACACACACTGTCTGGCAGGAAAAGGCATTCAGGAGAGAGGTGTGCAATTCAGAGCACCCCAGACCCTGGTCAGACACTCAGTGCTCTCTGTCCCTCCCCTGGGCTCCTTCCTTCCCCTGGCACTGGAGCTGCTGCAGACAATTTTGGTAATATTTGCAGGATGATCCTGAGAGTTCTGGCCTAACAAATCACTCCAGCGTGTGCTTGTGTTAAAGCCTGGTTCATTCTAACAAAGTCAGATGGATGAGTTTAGGAATATCAGCAAAACATAAATATTTGTGCTGTCGAAAGATATACATGGGCATATTAGATCTAATTAGGGAAGGCTGCTACAGCTCGTGTCACGTGAATTCTGCTTTGGGTTGGGAGTGTTCTCAGCAGAAGAATTGTCCCTGCTGCAGCAAAGTGGCCCTGAAGGACCTCTGGCTGCCCAGACTGGTCTGGATCCTCAGTGGCCCCAGAGACACCCACAGCAGCTCAAAACAGCTCTTGGGCTTTTTGGGATCAGTGCTGGAGGGATCAGCATTGATCCCTTTTCAGCTTGTCCTGTATCCATCACTTCTGCCTCTGGTGATTTTTCAGTGGTAAAACCATGGGAGCTGTTTAAAATCCACCACTCCCTGGGCAATTCTCACACCAGGAACTTGTGAACAGAATCTTTGCCTCTCTGCTGGTGCCTTGCTGAGTGAGCAGATGCTTCCTGCATTTCACCTCCTGGCTGTTTTTCCTTTTTCCCTTTGCCTGCTTGGATTTTGGGCTCTTTTTCCATCTACTTCCCCAGGTTCTCCTTCATGGGAGCCTCTGGGGACAACTCCCAGCATACAGGGAATTAATCATAGAGCCACAGCTTCTGGTTCCAATCAGGAGTCAGAGCTGCAGCATAACCCTCACAGACAAATCCTGGGAGTTTAATAGGGATTAAATCGATGGAGTTTTTATGGAAATTGAATTACACCGTATAGAAATTGTTCAATAAACAGAACACAGCAGAAAAGGCGAAACTTCCTTGATTTTCTTCAGGATTTTACAGCAGGGTTATAATTTCCTGATGCCTTTTGAGGCATTTGATTAAAAATGACATTTTTGACTGTAAAGGTGCGCAAGAACACCTCAAAGCAGTGCACAGAAACCTGCAGAAAGGCATTTCTGGAGGGGGGCAATGGTGCTAATTTTTTCCCTGGATTAAAGTAGTGCAGATCCTGCTTGCTTGGGTGATTCCCTGGAAACTCTGCCTGCTTGTCCCTGGATGTGGTGCAGGAATCCTCTGCTGCCTCAGCCTGGTGTAAGCAGTGCCTTGCTCTGGCCACCCTCCCACACCACAGACACACATTTGGGCACGTTCAGGGAGCAGCCAAGTCCAGAATCTCCCATCCTGATCCATATTCTGCCATTCCTGAGTGCTGATGGTTTGAATAAATGAACCTTGGAGTTCAGCTGCCTGCTCTGGGCAGGCTGAGCTGGCAAATTCCCTTTGCCCCCACGCCCAGGTGGCCAAGGGGCTGCACAGCCCAATTTCCCTTCTCCTTCCTAACCCTGCTGAGCTCTGGGTGTGGATGAATGGATAAAATCTAAGCATGAACCCTTTACTCTGATTTCAGTGGGAATTTCAGATATCCAATGTCTGTTCCTTAGAGTCAGGCCCAGCTTTGCTCTGAGCTCTGCACTAACATCAACTCCACACTTCTCCAGTGGATTCTGGTTGTTTTTGAAGGATTTTTATAGGCAGCTCCTGAGTCCTGCTCTGAGCTCGTGTTCCTCTATCTGAACTGGAAAACAAGGGATTCTCGTCAGCCAAGTGAACAAGAACTTGGGATTTTTTCTGGAGAAAAAGCCTCAGCTCTGAACTATGGGTTATAAAGGGATGGAGCATCTCAGCAGAACAGGGTAAAAAGGACTTTCCCAAGGAAAAGGATCCTCACTGCAGGGCAGAGTTTGGGTTTTGTACCCTCAGGCTGTTTCTTGTGTGGATGGCAGGACTGAGGGAGAACTGCAGCCCCTCAGGGCTGAGGGAAAACCAGTGCAAGAAGAGGGTGATTGCCCTTCAGTGTGGTGCTTTGAAAAGAATCCAAATTAAAGTATAACATACAGAGCTGCCAGTTCCAGCCTGTGCCAGGGCAGTGGCTGTGCCTGTGTGACCTTTTTGGGGAGCATTTCCACCAGTGGCCCACACGTTTTGGGACAGAAATTCCCAGGCTCAGGTATCAAAGTTCACAACACCAGCCTGAGCAAATCATGGAGACCTCAACGCCTGATCTTTGCTTGGGCAGGACATTGAAAATCCCAAATTTCCAGTGATGCACTGAGCCTTTGGTCAAGTTTCCCTTTCTCCTTCACTGCATTTTAGCCACTAAAAGCTGTCGGTGGTGGCAGCTCTGGCAGAGGTTTCCTTTCCACAGCACCAAGGTCGTGCCCCTCTGCAGCTGGCAGGGATGAAGAACTGGAACTGCGAGCAGAGAAAATAGAGGCAAAGGTTGGATGGGGAGAGCGCGTGTGGAGTCCCAAGGAGATTGGGAACAGGAGCAGCAGAGGAGTTACAGTTTCCTTTGTTCTGTTGAAAGGAAAAAGGAAACACATCAGGAAACCAGACTGTGGAGCACAGGAAGTCTCACTCTGGCTGATAAAAAGGAACTGATGTGAGGTTGGTTCAGATGCAGTTATAAGTCAATCAAGCTTGGAACAACAAGAAGAGATATTCAGAAGAAACCAGAGAGCCAAATTCTGCATTTAGCTGTAAAAAGAGTATTTTAACCTCTCCTAATCTTTTCCTTATCTTCTTTTTCTTGAAGAAAAGCTGCTATTAAAAGCCATTGAAATAAGCATTTTCTCATCATACAGAAGTCGGTTTCCTGAACTCACCACACCTTCCCCTGACCCCACCATACCTTACTCCACTTTCTTTCTTTCACTCATCAACCAACTTTAAAAAAACTGTATTCTTGCTGATTTATCTCTTCCCCTCAGATCAAAACCAGCAGTATTAAGAAGGGCAGTTTTTTGCTGAATGAGGAATCAGCAGATGAGTAATGAGAGGCTCTGCTGCCCGCTGGGTTATTTTTCACTGCCTCTGGATGACTGACAGGGATGGTAACGTTCAGTTCCTGGGTGTGCAGCTTTGGCAAGCTGGGCTTAAGGCTTTCTAATTTATTTTAATTGTTTCTGACTCCTTCCCAACCCTGGTGGAGTCCTGGGCTGGTCTATGCTGGAAGAACAGGAACAAGATAAATGCAAATTTAGCAGCAAGCTTATCCATGACCCTTCCTCTCCTGAGCTGTGTTTCTTACTGGATTTTGGTGAAAAATCAGGAAAAGAAAGAACGCTGGATACACAGAAAGGGTCATTTTCTGTACAGCATCCTGAAGAGAAGTCTTGGCTGGGATTTTGCTCAACCCCTGTGTGGTTGAACCTTCCTCCTCTATTTCCCCTGCTCCTTGTCAGGGCGTTATTCCCAAATTTTGCCTTTGGAGAAGCAAGAGGTTTGTCAGGAGAGCCTGAACCTCCAGCAGCCACTGCTGCACATCCCTTTGGTTTGGGGCTCTGAGGGAAAAGCTTCTGGTGGAGGAGGAGGGGCAGGAGGGAGGCACCGTTTGTGGTAAGTTCAGCACCAGAGCCACGTTCCCAGGTGGGTGTTACTGGTGGGGAGATACACATCAGTAATTATGTGGCCTGGTAATGAGAGGAAGGAAGAAAACAAGCAGAAAATGCATCAACATCTTGAAGGCTTTGATGCCTGGGACTCAGCAGAGCAGATCAGGCCCTGTCCTCTCACACACATTGCTGTTCATACAATTTTTAGGGTGCTAAGGGCACCCAAGGCTTGGGTCCACCTCAGACAAATGATTCCCAATGGAGGCAGAAACCCACATTTGGGGGTGATATTTTAGTCTGTATTTCAAACTCAGCTGTAAATGTGCAGCCACAGCCTTGTCTGAAAGCATTTGTTGGCTCAGAAGGTGTCCTTGGGCCTTGCCCGGGGTGGTGTGACAGGCTCTGTGTCACCGAGGGGCTCAGGCTGCTCTTTTCAGGTGCCAGAGCTTCATGTGGCACCTGTGTGAGGTGTGCACCAGAGCCCAGCAGAGGCACAGGCAGGCAAACAGACCTGCTGTCCAATTCAGGTGAGAGATCTGAAGAGAATTTCACATTTCTGGAGGAAATTAGCTCCAAACCAAGGTGTAGAACTAAACTTGACGTGTTAGAGCTGCTTTTTCTGGGTGCACATGCAGGCACACCAGGCTCCTGCAGCTTTAGGGGCTCAGCAAACTCACAAATATCTGAAACCCTGAAGGTGAGGCTCCCTTGGCTCCTTTACCTCTCCTGCTGGTGTGTGTTTGTGCTGGGCTGGGACTCAGGGTCTCTCTGTAAGGCTCACATGAACTCAGGCACAAGGAGAGGTTTTTGTTTTTTAAGGAGCTGTAAAGGAACCTCAAACACTGATGGGGAACAAAAGACTGGGAGATGCTCTGTGTGTTCATTGCTGTGCTCTGGAGCTGACCCCTCGGGGCAGATGGAAGCGGAACTCAAGAGGAAAAACCTCCTGTGAGTCCAGGAAGGAGAGACCTGAAGGAAATAAACTCTGCTTCCTGCAAACCTTGCTCAAAGTGCCCTTCCCCCAGCATATCTCACCTATCGGTGTCATCTAAGAGCTCACCCCGAGGTGCAGCCTGCCCTGGGCTGCTCCTGACGGTGACACTGCCAGGAACAACATCCCACACCCCACGGAGCTCCCCGGGGAGGAAATGCTGCCAGCAGGGACAGCAGCTGTTCCTTCCCCCATCCCACAGAAGGAATAGCCTAGAATTAAAATCAATAACTGAAATAAAAGCATGAAATCCTCAAGACATGCATTGCTACTCCTTCAAGTGACCACATCCTGTGAAGGTAAAGCAACTACAGCAGGCTCTCAGCACCTCCTTAAAGCCTCGGAGCGAAGCCCCAAGGGCTTCACATCCAAGCAGTTGTGTTGTTTCGTTGGGTAAAGGTTTACTTCAGAGCAACCATCCCTTTCTGAGCAGGAAAAACCCACACTGCAGGCTCGGAAAAGGCTTTCCCAGTGCTTGCTGCCAAGTGGGAGTCAGCTCTGAACGCTCTGAGTCAGCTCTGAACGCTCTGAGCTGGCAGCACCCGGCAGGACACTGAGGCTGGAAGTTCATGCTAAGGCAGGAGATGTCACTTTGCACACAGGTCTCAAAGGGAAAATGAATCAGCAGCATCAAAATATCCCCATCAGAAAACCTTCCTAAATGGTTTTTGCTCTTCTGTGTTGCAAAGTGTTGTTGCAATATAAAATCTTCAAATGGAGATTAGGGTAGGAGGGAATATCGCTGCTCATGCCCTGGAAATTCCAGATGGGTTTGTTCCAAATTGCTTTTGAGGGACAGCAACACGGAAAGTTGTTGTCCCTCAAATCTGTGTGATTTATTTAATATTTTCCCAATGTGGAAATGAGGAGCCTTGCCCCAGGAGTCAGCGCCCTTTAGCAGGAAAGGCCATCCCTCAGGGGCCAAAGCCGAGGCTATTAAAAAGAGCCAAACAGACATTAAAATTGCTCAAAAAGGAAACATTTTCTTAGTCTGAGATCCGATGGCCAAGTTTGAGAGCGAGAGAGAACGCCTCCAGCTCACAAACGACAGCGATTGCTCCAAAACCCTGCCCCACCCTTCGCTACGGCAACGCCGACACAGAGCCCTGCACTCAGGGACTCGATTGTCCTCCACCTGAATAACGCAAAATCCTCACCGGGGAGCTCTCTGATGGCCACAGCATCAGGATAAATCTGTTTTCATGGCACAAAGGCAACGGCTACACTAAATGTGCTTTTTCATGAGCAGGCAGGCTCTGGCAAGTGTATTTACTTCAATTATTCTCCACACATAAAGTGGAAGTGAAACAATTAAAGCAGTTTGGAAGCACACATTTGTTGGTGTGAGGAAGGCCCTGCATGAGCATCTCGCTGATGATGAGATGTGCCCTTTTCTGATTTATTGTGAGACAAGTCCTCCAAACACAGCGCAGGTCCATCAAAGTGGGGTGTTAACCCAAAGAAGATGGGATTTGAATGTCTGGAGGCACAATAAAAATGTTGGTGACTATTTAAAATCAGTGCCCACACAAGAGTCAGGAGTTTCACTGGCTCCCATCACCATCTGCCAGTGCTGCTCACAGAATATGAGCAGAATGTGGCAATAACTCAGATTTCCTGCACTTCTTCCTCCACAAAGCTCTCTGAGCTCTGCTCCAGGGGCACTTCTCCAGCCAGCCACTTCCACTCCTGCCGGGGATTACACAGATTATTCAGAGAATGCAGCAAAAATTGCCACCAACCTCCTCAGCAGGTGATCTGATTCTCTTCAAGATAAATAATCCTTTGTGAATAGATAAAAATTGTGTTTCAGGCCTGGTGCATTGGCTCAGCACTGTCGCATGTGCTGCCAGTCAGGGCATGGTGGGGAATGGTGACTTAAAGCCCCGAGCTGCTCCTGTGTTTTATGTTTGTATCCATGGAATTCCCTGTTTGGGCTCAAAGCCTGAGGACAACTCAATTCCCACTTGCACACAGTGCCCACAAGGATCATCCCAGCCACGTTTATTCCCTGGCCATGCTCTGTTTCCTCAGCATGGCTCTGAGCCCTTGGCACAGCTCAAGGCTCCAGTGGATTTATCCCTTCCCCTGCAGCGGGGCAGGTGTGCAGTTAAATTACTCCAGGGAGGTAAAAACAGCAGCCAGAGAGTCATCAAAAGCATTTCTGACAAAAAGATGAAGAGCAAAGTACAAGCCAAATATTGGAGATTGCAAGGAAAGGGAGAGGTTTGCAAAGCAGGCTGGACCCAAGCCCTGCATCTGCCACTCTGCAGTTAAAGGCTTCAGCTCAGTTCAAACAATTAGTCTGTGGAATAGTTTTGCATAGGCTTAAAAAAACAGTCACTTGTCAAATTTAAATTGCTCAAGAAGAAAATCATCTGGAGTGCACAGCTCTGTCCCAAATCTAGTACTTGTCCTCTCCCAGGACAGGAATATTCCTGGGCTGGGGGTGGGAAATGCCTTTCCCTGTGCCGGAACTCAGATTTCATCTGGGCCCGCCCCGTGTTCTTGCTGCAGATGATGAAAGAACCTTTCCCTGTGTTTTTCTTGCTCTCCAGTCACTGATGTGCATCTTTCTGCCATATTTTTCCCAACACAAATACAGAGCTCTGAGATAAATCAATGCCTCCGTGGGAGAGCAGAGCTGAGGCCACGATTGCTGTTAGATTTCTTTGCTCGGGATGTGCCCAGGTTTGCTTCACTGTGCCCTCAGAGTCAGACCCACCCTGCAGCACAGGCTGAATGTAGAGCTCAGCACACCAAAACCCTCGCAGCACCTCAAGCCACATCCTCTTGTGCTGCCCTTCACCTGTGAGCAGCCAGGCAAGAGGGTCTCACCCCTCCCTGCAGCACACCTCTCAGTTTGGGGGGCTGGCACTCCTTGGGACCCACAGATTTCTGCCCAGAGGGAAAATTCCGAGAAATCTCAACTAATCCTTTGGGCAGGACATGAGCACTGATCTCAGAGCATGGCACTGAGGGGTCCCAGTGCTTGGCACTGTCAGAGGGGACAAACAGGACATGGTGACCTGCAGAGTGCTGCTGCTCCTGGAACGGCTCAGCGAGGGAGCCCAGGAGCAGATCCTGCCCCTGGATCCTGTTCCTCCCAGCCCCAGGGTCTCGTGATTCCCTCTCGGGAGCAAGTGTACTGCAGAGCAGCCCGAGGGCAGCCCAGGCCCGGGCAGTGACCTGGGATGTGGCCGAGTTCCTCCTTTGGCCGCAGCCTCCAACGTGACTGAGCCCAGCTCGCAGTGTCGCAGTTCCTCATCCCCAAACCGCAGCCCGGGGGGAGCAGCTCGGTGCAGAGGGGGACAGCAGCACTTCCAGGGGCTCCAGGAGCCTGGGGGCAGAGGGGAACGGCCCAGCCCTGCTCAGGGGATGGGGCAGGAGGCTCCTGGCCCGCGCAGAAAAGCAGGTCCATGTGTGCGCCACAGCGAAGGCACAGATGGGAGATTTCTGCACTTTCACTGCACAATATTTAGGGCTCCACAAATCAAAGAAGGTTGTGGTGCATTAAATGTATCCTGAATGAGGCCCAGGTTACTTTTGCTACAGATCTGAGGAGGTGGAGTGGAAAACCTGTCTTATTCCAGCCATACCTCCCAAACATTGTGTTTTCAACGCTCCTGCTTTCTCCCTTCCTTTCTGACATTCACCCTTTCATTCCCTCTGGCCATTTTCTCTTCCTGCCCGTCTCCTCCTTCCATTCTCCTTCTCTTGAGACCCTTCCAAACCGTGCACTTGTCACAAGCTGCAATCTAAGGGAGACAGTTTCAGTTCCTGCCCGTTTGCAGCTTCGTTCTACCCAGGTCAGCAAAATAAAATTAAAAAAAAAAAAA
>VZRF01004917.1:443712-461868 GCA_013396875.1 Vireo altiloquus
AATAAAAAAAAAAAAAAAAAAAAGAAAAAGAAAAAAAAAAGAAAAAAAAAAGAAAAAAAAGCGCTTTTAAGACAAGCTCGACACCCCACCCAGCCAGGCGATAGGCATCTTTCGAAATCCTCCAACCCAAACACACCCACAGCGTCTCTCGCTTCAAGGCTGCTCTGTTCGAGCGGCTTCTGTTCCGCAGCGCTCCCTCGAGAAGAGCCCAGAGTCAGAACCGCACCAGGGTCCCCCACGGCCAGCCCTGGGCTGCCTGCGCTTGGAGAAGCACCTCGGGGAGCTTGGAAAGGCTTGGTTTGTCTTTCCAGGGAGCGAAGGGGAGGCCGGTTGGCCGGGGGACAGGAGGGGGGACAGGAGCGGGAACTGCCCTCCCAGCCCCAGCAGCGTCCCTGGTTGCTCAAGGCCACCAGAGGTTGGTTATGTCGGTGGTTTATTTGCCACACTCTGCTTCCCTTTCCCCCAAGCCGGGGTGATATTTCTCCTCCAACCCGGGGCTTTTTCCCCGCCAAAAAACCCCAAAAAGCGGCTGGAGGAAACGCACGGGAGACCACCAGAGGCAGGGCCGGGCGAGGGAGCAGGGCCGGGGGCACGGCTGGGGCAGCTCCGAGCCACGCCGGGCACAGGAGCTGTCAGTGCCCTCCGGGGACAGGAGCTGTCCCCTCCCCGGCCCTGGCGCAGGGGTTCGGGCCGGCTGCGAGCCCCCGAGCACCGGGGAGGCGACGGCAGAGCCCCGAGACGCGGCGGCGGCGGCGAGAGAGAGGAGGAGGAGAAGAAGGAGGAGGAGGAGGGAGAGGAGGAGGAGAGAGCCCGGCCGGAGCCGGCCCCCAGCCCCGCGCCCCTTCCCTGAGCCCCCCCAGGCAGAGGGGACCCCCAGCCCCTCCTGCCCCCTTACCTTAATAGTGCCGTCCATCGGGAATAACTTCCAGCCGGGACCAGCAATATTCCACACATTGACCCGGTTTAGCCTGCGACTGACTCCTCCTGAAGTTTTTTATCCTTCTCTCTCTTTTCGCTCTTCTCGCTGCCCTTCCAGCGGTTTCGTTGCTCTCTCCGTGCCCCTCTCCCCCTCTCTCCCTCCCTCCCTCCTTCTCTCTCGGTCTCTCTCTTTTTTTAACTTTAGTTGTTGCAGCAGAGCGAAAAAGAGACAGTTAACCGGATGAAACGTTTTTTTCTGCTAATTTTGGGAAGTGAAGTCACTCGAGGAGGAAACCTTCGTCTCTACGCTGGTCCTGCCTTCTTGATGAAAATATATATATTTTACATACAGGATATTTGCTCCATTTAGATAAGAAGGGGCAGAACAATGGCCACCTCTGTCACAGCTCCTGTTTGTCGCTGGGACAGCCTGGCCAGCGCAGAGCTCGCCTCGCACCCCAGCCCGCCTTAGCTCGCCTGTGTCATCCCCCAGTTTAGTTTAACGTGGGGTTTTGCCATTTTTTTTTCTCTTGGCTGGAGCAGCTTCAGCCTGACTCACTGAATTTCCGTCTCTTCCCACAGATTTTTTTATTAATGCGTTTTCCAGTCACCGGGAAAAATTAAGGGGAGAAAACCGTAAATGCGACTCGGTGACGGCAGGAGGAGGGGGAAAAGAAAAACTCTGGCGGTTAAAACGTATTTAAAGCGCATTTGGAGCCCTCTCCTTCACGCCTCCCAGCTCGGAGCGTGAGCCGAGGGTGCCAGGAGCGAGCGGTGAGTGCAGCAATGCAGGACAGACAGACAGACAGCCCCAGGACCGAACGCAGGATGGGGCTGGGGCAAGCCCAAGCTCTCTGCCACTTTCGCCCCTTCCCCTCACTCCCGCTCGTCTCGCCGGGTGGGATTTGGGGCTCGGAAGGGACAACCCTGGGATGGATGTTTTTCCATCGTTTCTTTCAGGTGCCGAGGGTCCTTTGCCAGCCTCCTCTGACAGTGCTGAGATGTTAAACCCCCTCAGAGCGGGGGGGACACCCCCACTCGACAAAAGAGTCAAAACCTCACAATAATCGTCAGAGCAGCCCAATTTACCGCTCCTGACGGGCACAGCGAGCAAAGCTCTCCAGGCAGCAGCCTCTAAACCTCGCTCCAGCCCCGGCGAGCCCCTGAGCTGCAATCCTGCCTCTCATTCAAACGGCAGCGAGCGGCGGAGGGGAAACGCGAGTTTTCCTTTTTCCGGGAAAAGCCGAACCCTTCCAGAGGAGCAGGGGAAGGAGACAATTCCCCCCTGTCCGGCTCCCCCCGCCCCTGCCACGATAACCAGCGGCGGAACACATCGTGCAGAGCCGGGGCGTCCCTTCTGCCCCGCTCCCACAAACCGGGGCAGAGCCGAGGGGGAAGAGGAGGGAGAAGCCACGGAAGAAAAGTGTCGAGGCAGGAGGACACCGCTGAGAGCATTACCTTGTCCAGTGCCGCTTGTGTCCACGCTTTGTGTTTCCCCCTGTCCTTAGTCCAGCCACCGGGAGGGGGGCGAGGGGAGGCAAAATGATCTCCAAAGTTATCCTGCCCCTTCCAACAGGGAATTGCAGTAATGCCGCCGGTGTTTCGAGCCGGCCGCGGCAGAGATGCCTTATTAATACTTTATTTCTCCGAGCCCGGAGCTGGCAGGAGAGAGCCGCAGATCCCCCTTGCCCCTCCCTCCCCTCCCTCCCTCCCCCTCCTCTGAAATTAGCCTCATCAATTCAGCTACAATTTTGCAGTTCGGATGCAGACGCGGGGCTGAACGTGACCAGAGCCGGAGGTTTTGGGCTCGCTGCTTGCCAGCGATTGAGGCCGCCCGCAGCCGGGAGGTGAGGGGGGAGGCAGGGACAGCGCGGCCCCCGCAGGCCTCCCCCGTCTGCCCCCCAGCCCGGGGTCTGCGCCGGGGTCCCCCGAGAGCAGCACATCTGGATGCTGCTAGCGGGGTCAGGTCCCCCCTCGCCTAGGGCCACAAAACTGGAGTTCAATTAAAAGAAATCACTGTTAACCCTTTGCTTTCCTCATTGCTCTTTGCTTTTCCCTGCCCTCTGTCCCGTGCCCCCGGCAGTGCTCGGGTCCCGGCTCCCCCCTCGGCGCTCCCGCATGGCAGGAGGCTGCAGCGAGCAGAAAAGAGGGAGGTTAAAGGCAAGAGTGAAACGCATCCTCTCAAAACCCGAATGGTTTCCTCTCCAGACAACGCTCTCCACCGGCCCCGACAAACGACGCGGGTAGGGGCTGAGGGAGAGGACAGACTGAGGATCAACCGCGAAAGGAAGGGGAAAAAATCCCCTGGAAGGAGCCTCTGTCACCCACGAACATCACAGGGCGCTTTGAGCTGGGGCTGCGGGACAGACAGTGGGGCAGATAAACCACCTGAAAACGTGCCCAGCTCAGGGGAGAGGAGCCCAACACCCTCAGAACCCCCCGAGCCCAACACCCTGAGCCCAGCATCGCCAAAGCCCCTTTGCCCAGCTCCGGGCTGAAGGGACAAACCATTCCTGCCCCGCCGCGCTCCCGAGGGCAGGGAGGTGCCGGACAGACCCCAACCATCCCACCGGGAGAGATTTTAGGAACCCAGCTCTGCGTTTTATGGCCAGACGGGCACGGTGACCCCCAGGGGCTTATTTTGCATGTCTGGGGATGGCTCGAAGTGAGCTGCTCGGGTCACTCGTGACGCCGACTCTGCCAGGGATGCTCCGCGCTGCTCCTCCTGAGTTTGCTCTATAACAACATTTGGGAGAATCCAAGCCATAAGGGAATGAACGAAGCTGTTACACACTCTAAAGACAAGCCGAACAATCTCCTGTTTTCCTCCAAAATAGCGAACGATAGAAGCTTTGCTTTATTTTTTCTGTTTTTTTTTCTTAACACTCTCCTCTCCAAAAAAGACCAAACAAAAACTCAAAACCAAACCCCAAGCCACCCTGGCAGTTATGCCAAATTCTTTGGAAGAGGCTGGAATATTCATAACCTCCAATATTCATAACCTAGTGGTCCAAGCTCTCAGACATCCTAGGTGTTTGTTACGTGACTCTGGGTATTTAACTGCTCTTTAACTGAGGTTTGAACTGAGGTTTGAGCTGTTCTTTAACCGAGTATTTAACTGTTATTGAACTGAGTATTTAACTGTAATTGAACTGCATTTACCCAAGCAGAAGGGAGCCGAGGCAGGCAGGGGAAAGGCGGGCACGGGGCTGAGCAGTGCTCGCCACTCTGGCTCTGCCGCTCGCCCTGTGGATGCACGTGTACGAACAGCAGAGGAATTAGGATCTGTTTAATGTGGTCACCACCAGACATCTGGAAAATCATTTGATCTTGGCAACCACGGAAGATTTCAAATGCTGACATTGGGACAGGTTGGTAGAAATCAGTTACTCCTCTATTATTACTATTATTATTATCGTTGTTCTCTTGCACTCCACTAATGAATGGAACGGAATTGTCGTTTTTAATTAATTCGGTGTCGGTCTCAGGCGCTCGGCATGTCTCCACCTCCTCTCCCCGTGCTTAGGCTGGGTCCCAGCGGCTGCAGCCCCACACGGAGAAGGTGAAAACTCCGCGTTTGGAGCGACCCGAACGGAAGGAATGAGGATCCCCTGGAGCTGTTTGGTGTCCAGACCCAAAGGAGTTAACCCTCGGTGCAGTTCGGTGCCAGTACCTCGCAGAACCCCAAAGATTTGGGTTTTCTCTCTGTCACCCACAGGGATTAGCGGGAATCACTTCATAGCTAAACCCGTCCAGTTATTCCCTCGGAATAAACGCAATGAAAACCTTCCCGAGCCCACTGCAGGTTGTGAATCTGATTTTGCGAGGATGGGAGAGAGGATTGGCTTCTGTCACCCTCTCTGACCCCAACAGCATCAGCTGAGCCCTCGCTGAGCCCAGCCTGGAACTGTCGCTGTGAACCAAGGCGGTGATAGAGGAGGGTAGCTCAAAAAAACCCCAAACATCCACGCCGTGGCTTTGTCGCTAGAAAATGCTTCATTTCCTCTAACTGTGATAAAGTGTCCCCTCTTTAAACGAGCTTTCAGTACACGTGTATTTACGTCACTTGCGCCGGGTAAATTGTGTGCATTATATATTTAACAATATTATTGTCTCGATAACTTGCTATACATTTATTCTCTCTAAACGTATTTCCCATCATTCTGTGCTTGCAGGGGGACAGAGTTTGTCCTTCACTGGAGGGAAACTCTCCCCCAGCTCCAGAGAAGGTTTAAAATCCCCAGCTCTGCCTTTCCTCTGGCACCGCAGAAAGCAAAACGCGACGTGTTTTGTTTATTTTCTAACCCCACATTCTTACAAGCAAAAAGCCCAAACTGCAGCTCTGGGATTTGATCTCTAGAAACGAATTCCAGTTTTAGACCCAACTAATTGGGCAAACCTCCTCTCCTGAGCTGCAGCAATAAAAGGGAATCAGGAGAGGCTTGCAGAGCTGCAGGATCGGGACCCTGCAGGAACAGCCCAGGAGATTTGGGAACCTGAAGCCGGGAAGTTATTCCCCGCTAATCGCTACTAAGTAAAACTTAAACTCTTAAAAGTGGGGCGGAGAAGATACAGGAGCTTTGAAGCTGTTTCAGTGAGGGGCGAGCGGGGCGAGCGCTGTCCTGGCCGCTTTTATTTGAGTTCCATGTCCCAATAAACCAGCCCCAGCCCTCCCTCCCTCCCCCAGCCCTCAATTATTGAAAAGCTGAGGCACAAAAAACAAAAATACCGAAGGCCAAAAAAACAGACTGCAGTGCACTAGCTCCGAACGTCTGGCCCCTCGCTTGAGGCCATAATTAATTTGAGATTTATTTTTATTGGAGAACCCAGTCTCGTCTGACCTTAGCCAAACAAGACTTCAGCGAGACCCTTGATGCGCTTGAATGGAACAGAATATTTCTCTCGAACTTCTCTTCGGGCGGCCGTGCCTGCTTTGAATTTGTTCCTCAGACTTCATATATTTGGAGATTTACAAGAAAGATTTAAAGCATTTTCCCCCTTAGCATTCACTCTCTTTTTTCTTCCCTTTTTGCTGCCCTTTCCCTCCACACCTCCTCTCCTTCTGAACACGGGGCCGGGAGAGTGTAGGGAGAGCAGGAATACAGAATCCCCTGGATCCAGCATTTTGGGAGGGGAGTGTTTTTTTGTAAATCGGGAGAGAATGGAGCCATTAAAGGTCGCGGAGCTGGGGAGGGGGGTTGGTTACTGCTGCCTAAAGACGGAGGTCACTGCAAAGCTCGTCCCTTGTGCCCGGGAGTCTGGTTTGTTTTAGAAAGCTCCAACACGCCACAATTCCGGGAGAAAAACAACTTCTCTCCCACCTCGACTTCAATTCAAGCCGTGTCTTGGAGGTAGAGCGGGGAAGAAGCAATGCCAGCGCAGGGGCTGAGCACGGGAAAAGGCAGGGGGACACGGAGAGGGATTCTCCTCTTTAAAGCAGAGGTCGATGCAAACAAGACTGAAATCTTTAAGCACCGAGCTGTCACAAGGCGTTCGTCAACGACTTGCTAAAGCCCGACAGCTTAGCAGCGTTTGGGATCCCAGAAATGGGTGTCAAAAAGGAAAATAAAGGGAAAGGGTTGGGAATACACGGAATTGGTGATCGCGGGGGTGAGTGTGACGTGGGAGCTCACAGCAGCCTCTGCCCCTGGAGCCTCTCCTCCAGTGTCTGTCCTGTCCTCCCGAGCCCAGGGAACAGCGACTGGAATCCTCCGGGACGGCAGGAATGAGGAAAAGGGAAAAAAGAACGAGCAGAAACGGATGAAGCGCTGGAGGATGCACTCTATAGGAACATCAGCATCCAGACCGGGGAAAATACAGTCCAGGGAGGCTTTGGTTTTCCCTTTCCTGCAGGGCTCAGGTTGTCCAGCTGCTCCTGGGAGCGCGGGCAGGTTTCTGCTCCACCCGCGCATCCCTGAGCACCTGCGGGCTGATCCCTCACGGATCCCTCCGCAGCGCCTTCCCCTCGCTGGGCACCGATCCGGCCCCAAAACCACCGAAATCCAGGGATATTCTGCGCTCCTGCTCGGCGGGAAGGGATTGGCACCCTGATGTCCGCGCCGGGGTTTGGCAGTGCCCGCCCCAAAGGAAACCTCACTGTTCTGTCCTTAAGAAAAGAATTTACCTCCTCTCTCTTTAGGGCTTCTGTAAACTTTCCAGGCGGAGGGAGAGCAAGAACAAACCCAATATTGTTCCCAGCCACGCAGCCCCTTTTCCCTCCATGAATATCCTTCTTTGTGCTGCACCACAAACCTTAGGGCTGCGTTAAAGCCGGGCTTAAAGTGGGAACCCCGCTCCAGAAGGAAAGGGACTTCCAGGAGCAGGGAAAGGACTCCAGGAGCAGGAAAGGAGCTCCAGGAGCAGGAAAAGGAGCTCCAGGAGCAGGAAAAGGAGCCCCAGAAGGAAAGGGACTCCAGGAGCAGGAAAAGGAGCTCCAGGAGAAGGAAAAGGACTCCAGGAGGAGGGAAAGGACTCCAGGAGGAGGGAAAGGACTCCAGGAGCAGGGAAGGAGCTCCAGGAGAAGGAAAGGAGCTCCAGGAGAAGGAAAAGGGGCTCCAGGAGAAGGAAAGGAGCTCCAGGAGCAGGGAAGGGACTCCAGGAGCAGGAAAAGGACTCCAGGAGCAGGAAAGGAGCTGCAGAAGAAGGAAAGGGGCTCCAGGAGAAGGAAAGGAGCTCCAGGAGCAGGAAGGAGGGCAGGCTCATCCCGACGCCGGCTGCCTCGGGGAGGGCAGGGCACGGGAAGCGAAAGCAGAAGCGCTGAGTGTGCGAGGAGGAGGCGATAAAGGAGGACGTGAAGCGCTCGGACGTTGCCCAAGGGCAGGAGAAAAGGGCGGGTGAATAATGAACCCCCAGAATCATTCTCGTGCCGCCTTTCCACACCTCTGAAACCACCGAGTGGTGGGGCAGGAGGGGAGCGAGGGCTGCTGTGGCCCCGAGGAGCTCGTGGTAATGGGAATAATTAAAAACTCAGTATTCAGAGGTCACAGTGCTTTGCTTATGGCCCTAATTCTTCCCATGTCCCTCCAGTCAGGATTCCAGTGAGATCTTCCTTTAAAATTTAATTTCCCGATTATTTTCCATGTTTCATTCTCTCAAGTTGTGTTTAGATGAGATTGGCACCCTCTGACACTGTGAATCATTAAATACCTACAGGTCAGTCAGTCCCTACTGATCTCAGGAACAGAAATTCTTCAGCAGTTCTGCAGAATCAGCCACGAAGGAGCAAAATTCTTTTTTGTTTCTATGAATTCCTACTCCTCCATTGAGTGAGCCCTGCAAGAAGTGGGTATGAGAGAAGTTTGGGTTCCCCTGGCAGGAGTTCTGTGGGGTTTGGTGCTGCTGTCAGGAGGCTCTATGGGATCAGGCTCTCCTGGCAGGAGTTGTGTGGGATCTGTTATCAGGGCTTTCCCCACCCTCTCTGTGCTGTGATGGAAATCGAGGTTCCAGCACTGAGAGGCTGAGCTCCAATCCGAGTGGCTCCATGTAAAACTCGTTGTTAAAACAAAGCATTTTCAAATTAAATCCTGCAGCTCCCTCACCTCACCCCTCAGGTTGCGTTTGGAAAGCCATGACTGTGGCCTGGAGGTGCTCACAGGATATTTGGTGAGTTTGTTCCTCCTGGGAATTCCTGTGGAACACCCTCTGGGTGCCAACCCACAGGGACAAGGCAGCTTCTGTCCAAGGCACAGAGGAAACCTGGAGCTGATGCACCCTGTTCATCTGTTGGGGAGGATTTGTAGGAAAGATCAATCCCAATCTCTCTTTTTCTGGTGGAATCTCACCACATCCCATGAAAGTAACCAAGAAAATACTTCTTCCTTCCATAAGACAGAAAATAAGGCTTTGTGGAGAAGGAGTGGCATGAAAAATAATAATAATTAGAAGAAAAGACACAGAAGGGGAGAGGAATTGGGACTCAATCTCAGGCTTTTCAAACCCTGTGCTCCCCAGGTTTGGGAAGCGCTCCCAGGTCGGTGTGGGGCAGCAGGAAGGGAGGGAAGGTCTCGGTGGGAGCAGCCCCAGCTCAGCTGCAGCCAGTGTGAGGTGGGGAGAGACAGCAGTGAGGGGTGAGGGTCCTGCTCAGCTGGGAGCTCACCCGCCCAGGAGTGCAGCCATACCCACACTGCCCGGAACAGTCACCAGTCCCAGCTCCTCTGGGAGTAACTCAGGCACTGCCAGCACCTCTCTGCTCCCTCTGGACGCTTTTGAGTCCCTGGAAGCTGCCACCAAACTCCGAGGGGCAGAGACTGACCTCACCCATGTGTTTAAGGGTCAAACTTCCCCGAATTTCGCCACATTCCCGCTTTTATGAGCAGCTCTGAGCTGCCCAGGCACCGTTCAGTCCCACTGAAACAGAGCTGCCCAACTCAAACCATTGACAGGCAGTGGCAGACATTTCCTTTTTCTCCAGAAGGTTTTGGATCAGACTTCACCAAAATCCCACTGATTTTTTCAAGCGCAGGAACAAATCCTTTCCCCGGTGCTGTTGGTCCGGGAGAAGCTCTGCAGACCAAACAGCAGAGACAGAATCCTTGCCCAAATTAACGTCAATGTGTAGTTATGACTTAGCAGTGAGTTTTTAAGAAATTTCAGAGACAAGCTAGAAAAAGCAATTTCTTTTTAACTTGTCTTCAATTGTAATAGTTAACTCTATTTCTAAAGGAAGCTCTCTGTAGTTCCCAAGAGAAAAAAAATATAAATATGAAAAATGTTTATGGTAAGGTGTTTGCCTGACCAATGGAAGATGTCTTCTCTATTCTCGTTGTGCATTCCATTCTGGTGCTAAACAGACACTCAGATGCAAAGACACAGAGGTGATCGCAGCCTGAACCTGCTAAAAGAAGCTGCTCGATCTCTCTCAATTATCTTTTTATTAATATCTATCTACTTATCGATCTATAAATAAAGCCTTCTGATCATCAATCCATAAACTCTTAGTTTTTGTGGAAAGACAAAGCCCTAACTAAGAGTCAACCACAACGTTGTCATTCTGCATCAGCGGGGGAGGAAGGGTTGGGTTGGAGGCAGAGTCCAGCAGCCCACAGCTCATCCCTCCCTCCTGCTCCCACCTGGGAGCTCTTCCTGGTGGGTTCAGCACAAACTCCTGGGAGGAGAGTTCTGTCCCAGCCTTTTCCCGACACAGGCATGGAGAGGCTCCCTCAATCCTGCTGGAGTGCTCAGCTATTCACTCCTGGGTCTCGCTTCCACTTGATTCCAAAGGAATTTTGCTCCTAACCGGAGCAGCCAGGATCTGCCTCCCTGCCCAGGGCAGTGAGAGCACTCTGGGGGTGTCACAGAGCCTTCATCTCCTCAATGCAATCCCAGAGCATCACCCACAGCCCCAAGGCAGCCAAGGCCACACCCTGCACACACTGGGGAAATCTTCCTCTGCTGGGGCTCGGAGGGGATTTGCCTTCCCCAGGCCTGGATTTCAGCTGTTTTCCACAGTTTCTGTCATTCCAGAACTTGGTCCAGAGCTTAATGAGCAAAATTAACTCACCAGCATTCCCTGAAACACCGAGATGGGAGTGGGAATTTGGGGGATATCAGCCCAGTGGGGAACCCTGCCCATTCCTGGCTGGATCTGTTGTGGAAATGTGGAGCAGCTGCAGGAGTTCACCCAATGCCACCTGAGCTGGGACCAGCAGTTCCACTGCTGATGGTCCCAACAAGCTGCCCAAACCGAGCATAACCTCGGGATTATTCACAGGAATCATCCCCAATAGTGTGGATGCACAGGAAAATCCCAACTGGGGCACGGATCACTGAGAGAGGGAAAGGGGAAAATAGAGAGTCCGAATTCCTGTAATAAATTATTCATTACAAATTATCCACCCAGCTCTAGTTAACACCCTCCTGTGTTTCTTCAGGGACGGAGAGGTTGTGGTTTAGATTTTCCCTAAGTGCTGCTGCATGCAGGGTTTGCCTCAAACGTGTAATCCAGATGTCCCAGGCTTGGTTTATTTACATTCCTGGGAACTGTTGTGAAAAAAACCCTATATGATGTCAAATATAATATAGAGCTCAGCTGAGGTATAAAGGGATGAGGCTGTGCCAACCCTGCTTTGGTTTTTGTTTAATATTTAAAAAAGAAAGAGGCAGAAGTGGTTAATCAAAATACAGTGTAAGGTCCATTTTTTTACTTAAAGTAAATATATTTATATGCAAACAAGTATTTAGAGTGCAAGATCTGGTAATGTCAGCTCAAAAGCAAAAGAACTGAAGATAATTTCCCCATTAAATTGCATGGAAATGCTCAAGGAGAACCACAGGAGCAAGAAAGGAATCCACAGCACTGCCTGGTGTGACAATCCACTGCTCGAGCAGCTGAGGAGATGTTTACCTTTAACTCATTCAACATTTCCCCCTCTAAATCCATCCTGAAATGGCCCTTTCAGGAACCACACAACTCTCAGATCATCCTGCACGAGGAATTCAGGAGCTGGCATGGCAGAGAAATGAAATTCAGCTCTGATTCAGGACTAAGGGGGGCTGGGAAAGCAGAAAATGGGAAGGAAATCCAAGGGATCACAGTGAGAGAGCTCAGGGATGTCACCCTGGGATGTAACCTGGCAGCACAGAGCCATGTGGTGGTTCCAGAGCCATAAACCAGGACCAGTCTGGGATTTAGGATTTATATCCTTGGCTATAGGATAACCCAGCAGCGATGCAGGAGAAAAGACAAACCCACCTGAGCTCATTGTTTGTCCCCAGTGACACAACTGCACATTTCCAAAATGATAATTTGATATTTCAGCCTCTGACTCCTCTCCCAACAAAGATCAAGGGATATTTTCCTGCTAAATTCAGTAAGAAAGGGATTTTTTTTCCTGCTAAATTCAGTAATTAAGGGAACGAGATTTTCAACCAATACAAACGACTGTGAATTTGGGAGGATTGGAATTTTTGACATTACCTGTTTAAAGATGCTGTCATGTCTTACCTTGACGTAAGACGAAGTGTCTGGTACAGTCTGAAACATCCTTACTGGTTTATTGGATATATTTAAAGGTCCTAAATTTGACCTGAAATAAATCACACAAATAGACCAGGTCAATATATATGCATGTAGAAAAGTAAAGGAATAAAGCCTGGTTTAAATAATAAGATTGGTACTAAAATTTAGGGGGGAATGATCAAACATTTAAGTGTAACTTTTAAAAGATAGAGAACTCCATCAATGCAGCAACTGAAATCAAGTGAGACTCGGAGAGCAAGGGTTTATTTCTGTTTTTTTGGTATTTCCTTTGGATTCCCCCTCCTCCTCCGGAAAAGAGCCTTCTTCACTTCTGACCAGAGCGGAGGGAAATGTTTGACATTTGATTAACTGAATTTCTTAGCCAACAATTAAAAGCCAGCTGAAATACTCGTGTTTTCATGTCGAGCCTAGTTAACCCCATTGACTCGGAGCCGAGGTTTCCCCGGGCTCAGCGAGGAGCTGTTGCCTTTCCTGGCTCATTGAAACCATCCCAGCCATTAACCCGCCGGCCCCGACTGATTTAAAGAACCTTCCTCACCAGCAATAATTAAACCATAAATTAAAAAACATCCCGAATGGAAGCATCGCTGCAAATATTGAAGGAACCCTCGGGGTTGTCAATCCCTTTTCTATTCCGAGTCCTGCTCAGACTTTATCTCAGACTTTCTGTGCTCCTAAGACTCGATGAGCTCCTGATGAAAAGGGTTTTTTTTTTTGCCTCCAATCCCCAAAATCGTCACTACAGAGACGAACAACGCTGGTGAAAAATGGGACGGTGTGTGGGAAAACAGAGCCGCAGCCATCGAAACGCCCGAGAACAGATTTTATTTGTCCTCCCCGCTCCTCTCGGTGCGTTCAGTCCTTACGGAACGCGCCAGAAAACAACCGGTTAAGTGTAATTAGCTAAGTGTGATTAGCGCATCATTAAGAAGCATCCCCAGCCTGCCGCTCCTGAGAACTGCTGTCCTGTTTTCCAGGGATAGAGGGGAAGAGTCAGCCGCTGGTACAGGAATTAGGGCAGGAAAAGGACCCGCGGGGATGAGCGATGCCCCAAGCGGGATGCATCCTCACTCCGGGCTTGGTGCGCTGGGGTTTTATTCCAAGCTCTCTAGGAAAAGCTGTGAGGTCCTGACTGCGCCTTTAGCGCTGCTTGATCCGGGTCTAACCCGAGCCAGTCCCGGGGCTAACCACAGAGCTGCCCCGCAAATCCTGGGGACATCCCCGCGCCCCTGGAGCCCCCGGAGCGCCCGCGGAGTTAAGGGAAAGGGAAAAACAAAAACCAAGAAAAAACCCCACAGCCCAACAACTGGAAAATCAAAGTTCCCTATCTGCACGTAACCTCCCTTTTATTGATTTTTCAAGCATTTATTGCGCGTCCAGCTGGCACGGGAGGGCAGCGGCTCCGAGGCGGACAATGTGTTTCTGATAAGTACAATTCTTTTTTTTCCTGTCGTCCTCCCTCCTAACACATTCCAGTTTCTTTCGCTTCTGAACTTGCGCCGGGGGGTGGGGGCAGGCAGAGTGGAGGGACGAGGTAATTTTGCCTCGCCAGTAAATTTTCTGGGGTCAAGGATTCCCATATTGGTTTTCCCCGCTCCCCTCTTTACCCCTGATTAGCGTCCCCCCCCCGGCCTCCTTTACCTCCCTGTTGTAATTACGCCTGTGCATGTAAATAAATCCATCTGCATATTTTGGAGCCAGTTCTCAAGAGCCTGCAGTGGATTATTTATCAATCGTCTCGCCCTGCCAGCGTCAGCCGCGATAGAAAAAGGCCTCTTAAACTCCTTTTAGCGTGGCTTATTCGCATTGCTGTGGTGGAAAGGACTCACCTCTCAGACCCTTTGCCCTCAGCCAGCGGCAGAGCAGCTTGTAAAGATCCAGGTTGAGACCAAAGCCAAGCTCCCGCCAGCTGTGGATCCTTGCCGCTGCAGTTTTGCAGGGAGAAGAGAGATTTCAACTTGTTGGATCCAGAGCAGCGCCGAAGTTAAAATTCCCAGCCCATCCAGACAGGCTGCATCAAGCAGGCATTTCCTCAGGGGGCTTCTGTGCTGCTCGCAGCTCCAGGACGTGCTTTGCTTTCCTTTCCCTCGCTTCTCTGCCCTCTACTTCTCATTTGATTTCCGTTTGCCCCCCTTATCAATATTCCAGATGTTCCCTCCGATTATGCGTGGCCATGGGACATCCTGGCCCCATGAGCCCTCCTAGCGCTACGAGCGACTTTTAACAACACACTAAAAAAAAAAAAAAAGAGAGAGAGAGAGGAAAAAAAAAACCAGGAAAAAAATTCACAACTTTTAAAAAAAATATCGCTGAGGAGTCAAGCCGAGAAGAGACGCTGAGTGGAGCTCAAGTGCTACTTTAAATCCCCCTTTTTAAAATAAGGAAGTTTCAAATATCCGTTTTTAAATCATCGTTCCTTATTTTGAGGGTTTTTTTTCCTGACTCTTACCTAGAAAAGAGTTAACCCATTTCCCCCTGCCGCAGGACCGAAAGCATGACGGAGCACGCTGCAGATGCCCGCGGCTGGAAAAGCGGAATGGAATCGGCTCCAAACGATTCTTTTGGATCAAGAATTCCGCATTTCTCCCTGCATGCCCAATCTCCGGCTCTTTTTAGCTACTTCATAAGAGCCTATCAGACAGTAACGCGTTCAGGAGGGAGAGGAAACACATCTTCAATCCAGGGATGTTTTTTTCCCCCATCGGAGTCACGTTCCTGCCGCATTTTGTCGTCTCAGAAGCCTTCGCAGACAATATTTTGCTCTAACCTGGGCAAAAAACTTCCAGGGATTTTAATACAACATCAATCTTAAAATGCAACCCTCAGAAGGGTTACCAAAACTATTTGGAAAATGTTCTTCCATTCTCCATTCTCTTTCTCCCCTTCCCGGCTTTGCCCCAAATTCCAACATATTGAAACATTTTTCTCCTTAATAAGAGGAACATATAAAGTGAAGGGGTGAAAGGGCAACCTGGGAGCCGTGCCTTGAGCTCCGCACACAATTTACTCCCTGGTAGAAGAGGCGTTTAGCATTCCTCCCAATTTCCAAGGAAAACAGACTCAGACCTGGACCCGGCGAGCAGGGAGCTTGCCGCTTTTTAATATAGAAATTCTTGGGATTCTTTGTTGTTGTTATAATTGTTGTTGTTTGCGGCGAGGTGAGGGATTTTAGGGAGAAGCTGCCTTGGGATGGAAGGAAAAGCAAAGAGGCAGGAGGGACTCGCGAGGTGCGCAGGGATCGGGGAACAAGGAGGAGAGAAAGGGAATAGGGAAAAAGCCTCTTTAAAATCAAAAGCAGCGTTGTCGTCATTAAAGGCTTTTTAAAAATCGCGTGCACGGAGTTAAAAAGGCTCTTTCCAAGCCTTAATCTCATTATTGTGCGGGGATGGCAACAGCCCTGCACAGCCGAGCCGGCCGGGACCCATCGGGCTCACGTTTCAAAGCCATCGCTCATTCTTTTCTCACATTTCCACGTGAGAATTACACCGAACACGGCACGGGAGGAGCCCCGAGGGCTCTGCTCTGGTGTTCGCTGCCGCCTCTTCCCCGGCGGGGCAGGGAACATCTCTGTTCCCGCGTGTGCATCTCTGCCCTGTCCTCGCTTTTTCCTCTCATTTTCCTCTCATTTTCCTGCACTTTTAAAGCATCTCAGCCCGGCTCCGGCAGGCACACGCACAACCTGCAGTGAAACAACCTTTACAGGCTGGAATTTGGGATGTAAAGCACTCCCAAGTCCAGGGGAAACGCCTTCCCCCAATCCCGAGCTGGGTTTGCTGCCCCTCGTAACCAAAACCCACAGCCGAGGGGAGAAACCCATGTGGCCACTTCCAGCCATCCTGGGAGCTTTACTAGCCCGAAAGAAAATTGCTGGCAAATTGGAAACAGCTGGAGCGTCGGTGACTGGAAAAAAAACCCCCAAGCGCAGCACCCCCCTGCTCTCCTGGGCAGGGAAAGTTGCAGGGTTTTGTTTACACGAACATTTCGGAGGCACAGCCCGCGTCTCAAGCTTTCCTCCCCAAACCGCGGGTGACTTGTTCGTAAGCAACATTTCAGCATCCATCAGCGGCGGTGATTTTTTAAAGATGCCAAGGAAATCCTCGCCTCGGCTGCAAGGGGAGAGGACAGAGTCCCTGTCCCCTCTAACGCGGTGCGAGCGGCACAAAAGCAGCGAGTAAAGGTTTTATCCCGGGATAAGGGGTCAGAGGAGAGCTGACAAGTGCCGCGCTCCCGTCGGACAATTGCTGCGACAAACGGAGCGGTGCAAAATCCCCGAGCCCCGCAAAATGTGCTCTTTTCATGTTTTCTATTTATTAGCTCCGTTAAGAGAAAACAGACTCGTACGAGTCCCAAATGGAGGCAGGGCATTAAAAGAGGCATGTGAATGCTCCAGCAATTACAGCTGAATTTGATTAAAAACGTCATGAGGGCTGCAAAAGCAGGAGTTACCTGATCCACTCAGCCCGAGGTTGCTTTAGGATGAATTATAACACAATTCATTTTATTTTAATAGGTCGCTATAAGATTAACTGTTTAAGGATGGAGCCGCGCTGTAAATGTTTACATCAAACCGGAGAGAAGCGAGCTCTCCTTTCGGCTTGTTTAGAAATCATGTTTATTACATTTTAAAATTCCTCAACACGTTAATTAGGGAGAAGGGGAAAGTCTGGGAAGGCAGATGGAGCTGCGGTGCTTGACGTGGAACCACACACACGCTCTGGGCTGCAGCTTCTCTCTCCTGGCAGGAAAATGTGGGGGTGTGAAGTGGCCACCCCTGGGGGAAATAATGACAGCAACTTGTTCTGCTCCTCTCCCAGAATCTATTGAATTCTCCCAGAATTATTTATTACCTCAAAAACTGTGCCCGTGGGCAAGGAGAGCAGGCACAGGTGAGGTGACCACACTGTCTCAGTGGATTTGGGCACCACCACACCCAGATTTGGGGGTTTGAGGGGGAGAAATGAGGAGATCCATCAAGGGCAGCACCCACAGGGATGGAGGAACACAAACAATTCCACGTGCTGCTCCCACTGCCGGGATTGGCACTCTGGGGACACCTCCAGGGACACAAACTCCATACCCCACGGGCGAGTCCAGGAGGTGGAATGAAGGCTCCTGAATTCCCCTGGATTCCGGGAATAAATGGTGAAACAGCTGCCATGGAGAGGTGTCTGTCTGCGTTTGCATCTGCTGCTCTGCTCGAGAGTTTGTGGATGAACTAAGAACTCTCTGTGGCTGCAAATTCTGCCTTTTCCCTGGGCTGTCTTCAGGCAGCATCTGCCACAAAGGTACTTTTGCATAGCTGCAGTGCTTAAATTGAATTAACCACTACAAAATTATCCATATTCCTGAAATTAAATTATTAGTCTGAGAGGAAAATCCTCCCTGTTAAAATTTATTTTCGTTTGCCATCAATAAGAAGGACAAATTTAGAATTTTAGCATGAAAAATATGTTCTGTCATAAATTGCCATCTCAAAAAGGTTTCATTCAGAGAGCTCAGAAAGCCTCATTTCAGTGAGAATCTGCTCTTTCATTGCCACTAATTAATTTAATCATTAAAGGCACTTTGATGAATTCCACTGAAAATCAGCAAACCCACTATAAATATTTTTGGGAAAAACATTTCAGCTCTGCTAAATCACTCTCTAGCAGGAAAAACACCTTTGAAATAGAATACGCTTCACCCTAATATTGGTGATGGATGTGATCAGAGTATTCAAATAAATAATCATAAATTATTGATAAAATCATTATCACAACACAGGGAAAGCTTTAGTTCCAGAGATGAAATGAGGGCAGAGGAGAAAAAGGGGATTGCTGTCATTGCTGGATTCTATATTATTCCTGAAAAAGGAATGTTAGGTGAAGGTTCATGAATGCCCCAGGAATTTTAATTTCCTTGTTCCCTGTCTGTTTAATGGGAATGAGAACCTTTCTCTTTTCACCATCTGGATTTGAGGACAGGTTTGGAGTATTTATTTCCAGGAGTGTTTATTGTGAAGTTACAAAAGTAAAAGCCCTGATCAGGTACAAACCATCAGCATTTCCACTCCTGTTGTTTATGAACACCCAAGGAGATGATTTACAGCCTGAGGGATGTCATGGAACTGCTGTTAAACAGTTTGGGTTGGGATTGGTGTGAGCCCAAATCAATGTGGGGTTTTACCAGTCCTTAGAGAGACCCTGCTGAGGTGGGGTGGGATGGGATAATGGGATGGGATGGGATGGGATGGGGATGGGATGGGATGGGATGGGATGGGA
>VZRF01004917.1:481992-495712 GCA_013396875.1 Vireo altiloquus
GGCAGGGATGGAATGGGATGGGCTCTGAGGTGTCTCCCAACCCAAACCCTTCGGGGTCCCTGATCCCTGGATGTGCTGGGATGCTCCAGCGCTGCTCCCTGGAGGTGCTGCCCTGGCCCTGCCCTTTGCGGAGCCAGACTTGACCTCTCCCTGCAGCTCAGCTCCCCACCTTTGCAGAGTCAATCCTCTCCTTTCCCACTGCCCTGCCCGGCAGATGCCCCGCGGGGAGAGGCAGCTCTGAGGCTCTGAGCTCCTCCCGGCGCTGCCAGGGGCACACGAAGCACCAGGAGAGCAGGACAAGCCCAGCCCGGGAGCACAGCACCGGCTCGGGCACAGCAAACCCTTGTGTCGGAGGAGCTCGGGGTGGGGGAAGCTCGGGCAGGGATCGCCTTCGGGAGGCGTCCGTGTGCTTCCCGAGCTGCTGGGAGGATCGCTGCTGCTCGGAGCAAAGCCTCTCCCCAGCACGGCGCTGCGGCTCTCGGCGAGGCTCTGCCGCCGTGAGTTCGGCTAAAGGAGCGATGTTCGTGGGGAACCACCAAGGTTTGGGGCGTGGAAGATGCAAACCCAACTTTCAGGATGCCAAAATGGGAGCGAATTCTGGGCTGCAGTGCTGCCAATAGCTGAGGGTCGGAGCTCGCTGTCTGTGGGGTGTGGGCTCACCCCGACCCCAGCGGAGGGGTCCCTAAAAGGATGTTCTTTCCTCCCTGGGATGGGGGCTGGGGTCAGGGGGTGGTTTGTAGGGCTCTGGGTGCCCTCTCCTCACCTGCATCGCAGCCTCGACAGTGAGGGAACACCTGGTCTGAGTGCAGGGAGGGAGTGCCTGGGGAGGACTGAAGGAAAACTAAAAGTAATTTGGAGAAAGTTTAAGTCTCAGCCCCAAATCCCCTGATTTCTTTCCCCAGGGCCGCATTCCCTCTTGGCATCTCCTTCCCCAGCTTGGGAAGCAGCTCTGGCAGTGCTTGGATCCATGCTCGAGACTTACAAATGTGTGATGTTTCTGAGCAGGATCATTGAATTCCAGAATGGTTTGGGTTCGAAGGGACTTAAAGCTCATCCAGTGCCACCTCTGCCCTGGCAGGGACACCTCCCACTGTCCCAGGCTGCTCCCAGCCCCAATGTCCAGCCTGGCCTTGGGCACTGCCAGGGATCCAGGGGCAGCCACAGCTGCTCTGGGCACCCTGTGCCAGGGCCTGCCCACCCTCCCAGGGAGGAATTTCCTCCTGCCTTCCAGTCTGAACCTCTTCTCTCAGTTTCAGGATGACTGGAAAGCACCAGACAGAGCTGGGGGGGCACACCTCATCCCTTTGTGAGGAGCAGTGGGACTCTCCCTGGTGAGGCAGAGTGGAAGCAGAGCCTCAGCAATGGCTCCTCGTTATTAAATTGCTTCTGGTTCTCGGCAGTGTCCCAAGGCCTGCCAAGGGCTGCGTCCATCACACAGTACAGGAACAGCCATCAGAATTAATAAACTCTAATGGGAAGGCACAGAAGCCAGAGCACAGGTGAAACACAGGGGCACAGGAGCCTTTGAACATCCCCAGGACTCACCCTTCACTGTCCTCAAAGCCAAATGCACCACAGGTATTTTCATAAAATCCAGGAATGGTTTGGGTGCAAAGGGATCTTAAACCCCATCCCATTCCAACCCCTGCACCTCCCACTGCCCCAGGCTGCCCCCAGCCCCATCCAGCCTGGCCTTGGGCACTGCCAGGGATCCAGGGGCAGCCACAGCTGCTCTGGGCACCCTGTGCCAGGGCCTGCCCACCCTCCCAGGGAACAATTCCTGCCCAACATCCCATCCATCCCTGCCCTCTGGCACTGGGAAGCCATTCCCTGTGTCCTGTCCCTCCATGCCTTGTCCCCAGTCCCTCTCCAGCTCTCCTGGAGCCCCTTTAGGCCCTGCAAGGAGCTCTGAGCTCTCCCTGGAGCCTTCTCCTCTGCAGGCTGAACAATCCCAATTCCCTCAGCCTCTCCTTGCAGGAAAATAATTTCCACATTCCTGGCTTATTCCTTGCACTGCATCCCCACACAGACAGGGCAGGAGATTCCCAGGGCTGCCATGCTGGCAGCATCCATGGATTTGCTGTTCCAGGTTAGCCTGGAATGGGGCAGATCCCACTGTGGTGCCAGGCTCTGCTCTCCTCTCCTGCCAGCCCCAGCCCAGAGCAGCCAGCCCAGAGCATCCTGGCTCTGTGTGAGCACGGTCAGAGGAGGTGGGGAGGGTGGGAGGGTTGGTGGCCACAGAGACCAGGGAGGATGGGAGGGTTGGTGGCCACAGGGATGGGGAGGATGGGAGGGTTGGTGGCCACTGGGATGGGAGGGTTGGTGGCCACTGGGATGGGGAGGATGGGAGGGTTGGTGGCCACTGGGGCTCGGAGGAAAGGCACAATCAGGACACTGGAAACAACCCCAAATGCGCAGTGAGTGTTATTGCAGCCGTGCCGGGTGAGGCTGGGGCTGTGTCCCTGGAGAGGAGCGCTGGCTGCCAGCAAAAATCCTCTTAACAACAATTAATGGCACCTAATTACTCTTTCTTTTGTCTTTTATTTAGCAGCAGGGCTCAGCCCAGGAAGCTCCTGCTTCCACTGCCGCAGTGTTTTGGCTCTGGGCTGCAAAGGGCTCATTTCTTGCACAAACAGGACCAGCAAGGTCCTCAAGCTCCTGCCGGTCCCCTCCTGTCCCCCAGGGTGCCACAGGGACACATCAGCACCATCAGCATCCCCTTCACTGCCCTGTGGATTGCCATGGAAGAATTCCCTGCCCAGATCCCTTTTTCCCAGAACTCTGTGTCTGTCCCGGGGAAGGAAGCCTCGGCTGAGAGATGTGTGGGGAAATGGTTCTGTTCAGCCAAACCAGCAGCTCCACTCTTGGCTGCTACTGAGAATAGAGACAAAAGCAGGAGAAAAGGGCCTGATCCNACTGGGATGGGAGGGTTGGTGGCCACTGGGATGGGGGAGGGTGGGAGGGTTGGTGGCCACTGGGATGGGGAGGATGGGAGGGTTGGTGGCCACTGGGGCTCGGAGGAAAGGCACAATCAGGACACTGGAAACAACCCCAAATGCGCAGTGAGTGTTATTGCAGCCGTGCCGGGTGAGGCTGGGGCTGTGTCCCTGGAGAGGAGCGCTGGCTGCCAGCAAAAATCCTCTTAACAACAATTAATGGCACCTAATTACTCTTTCTTTTGTCTTTTATTTAGCAGCAGGGCTCAGCCCAGGAAGCTCCTGCTTCCACTGCCGCAGTGTTTTGGCTCTGGGCTGCAAAGGGCTCATTTCTTGCACAAACAGGACCAGCAAGGTCCTCAAGCTCCTGCCGGTCCCCTCCTGTCCCCCAGGGTGCCACAGGGACACATCAGCACCATCAGCATCCCCTTCACTGCCCTGTGGATTGCCATGGAAGAATTCCCTGCCCAGATCCCTTTTTCCCAGAACTCTGTGTCTGTCCCGGGGAAGGAAGCCTCGGCTGAGAGATGTGTGGGGAAATGGTTCTGTTCAGCCAAACCAGCAGCTCCACTCTTGGCTGCTACTGAGAATAGAGACAAAAGCAGGAGAAAAGGGCCTGATCCATCCCAGGGATCCTCCCTGAGGTCCGAGAGCCACAGCATTGGGATTTCCTGACCCAAAGCTCGTTTCTTTAGTGGCCCTGGGTGGGTTTTTCTTCCTTGAGTTTCTTGAGCTGGTTCCTGATCCCATGTCAGCCTTTCATCTCTCCAGGTAGTTTCCAGAGGCATCTGTTTTGTTGTCCTCCTGGGGTGGACAAATGAGGGTGGGACACAGCCAGATGTGGCTCCTGGCTGCTGGCACAGCACCACTGCAGGCCAGGGAGGACTGGGAGCACCTCCATGGGGGCAAGGGACCACAAGGATCTGTTTATACTGCTTGGAAATTTAGGCTGAGCATCAGTGCAGCCAGCACGAGCAGGAAGAGGTGTCTGGGATGCAGAGCTGGGTTTTTTGGGAGAGGGTGAGAGATAACCACCCCAACCCACTCCAGAGGAAAAGGCTGCAGGGACTCCCTGTGCCCGGCAGCACGCGTGGAAAAGGGGGCACGAAATCCTCTCCTGAGCAGGGATTTGGTGTGAAGCCATGTTTGGGGAGGATGATGGCAAGACAGGGATGAAAATGGGGCCAAACTCTGCCCTGGAGCTGAGGGCAGGAGGGTGACCCCTGCTCTGCCCCGGGAGGGGAGCAGCGCAGGGCAGCAGCCACACGAGCAGGCAGGAAGAGGCAGCTAAAATAAGCAGAGGGGTGGAAAAGGGAGGAGAGAGTATCAGGGAGATAAGAGAAAGGTTAGAGAGGAAAGGCAGAGGAAGTGAGCTGAGAACAGCCCGAATGTCATGGAAAGGTGAAGCTGCGCCTCCCGCCCCGCGCCGTGACCGGCCCAGCCCTGTCGTGATGCTCGGGGCTGCGTCACACACACCGAAATGTGCCCTCTGCCCTCCCCCTGCCCCCGGCAGCCCCCCGGGGGCTCCTGGAGACCATCCGGGCTGTGCCCTGGGCCGGTGGGGCAGGACCGTGCCGGGCAGGCTGCTCCTCTCCCCGGGGAATGCCTGTTGTTTACTCCCTCCACAGGACACGCAGTGTGCCGCTGGCATTTGGGAACCAATCCCAAATTAACGATTGGCTCCAACCCTTTCTGCGTGGGATGGTTTTTATTTCCACACTCATCCCGGTGCGGGAACAGAGCCGCTGCAAACTCTGCCGCTGCTTCCACCTGACCGCGAGCCAGTGAAACCCTTGGGGGGGATTTTGTGTTTCCAAACGCGGAGCAGGCTCGGGGCTCGGCCCCAGGTGCCATTACCTCATGGCTGCTTGCTCGGGCTGGGAACAAGCCGGCAGCTTTTGGAGTCAGAGAATGCCAGACACATTTCCCCTGGCTGCGATCCAGGCAGCAGCACCACAGCCCCGGGACGGAGGGAGGAGAGAGGAGGGTGGAGAGTGGAGAGTGGAGAATGGAAGGTGGAGAATGGAGAATGGAAGGTGGAGAGTGGAAGGTGGAGGATGAAGGATGTAGGATGAAAGGTGGAGGATGGAGAGTGGAGGGTGGAAGGTGGACGATGAAGGGTGAAGAGTGTAGGATGAAAAGCGGAGGATGGAGAGTGGAGAGTGGAAGGTGGAGGATGAAGGCGGGAAGGAGAAAGGAGAATGGAGGATGGAAGGTGAAGGGTGTAACATGAAAGGTGGAAGATGGAGAGTGGAAGGTGGGGGGTGAAGAGTGTAGGATGAAAGGTGGAGGATGGAGAGTGGAGAGTGGAAGGTGGAGGATAAAGGATGGAGGACAGAGGATGAAGGCTGGAAGGAGGAAGGAGGATGGAGACTGAAGGATGAAAGGTGGAGGATGGAGAGTGGAGAGTGGAAGGTGGAGGATAAAGGATGGAGGACAGAGGATGAAGGCTGGAAGGAGGAAGGAGGATGGAGACTGAAGGATGAAAGGTGGAGGATGGAGAGTGGAGGGTGGAGGGTGGAACGAGGACAATGAAGGGTGAAGGGTGTAGGATGAAAAGCGGAGGATGGAGAGTGGAGAGTGGAAGGTGGAGGATGAAGGACAGAGGACAGAGGATGGAGGATGAAGGATGAAGGCTGGAAGGAGGAAGGAGAATGGAGGATGGAGGGTGGAGGATGCTCTTTGGCCCCCACGCTTTACTCCCATTTCCTGGCTGCCAATCTTGATTTAACTTCTCATCACGACACGGCCGGGGGGGGATGAGCCTCGTGGGCTCGGAGAGGAGCTGGAGCTGCAGCAGCTGGAGGGAGAGGAAGGGGAGAGCAGCGGGGAGATAAAGCCCCCTCCCCAGCAAGGCTGCGCTGCAGCTGATAAGAGCCCTGGCGGGCTGTAATGGGAGCCCTGGCTGGCTGCTTCCTCACAAAGTCATGACTCAGGGATAATGTTCACATCCTCCGAACGGCGAGGGAGCTAAAAATACAGCCAGGAAAATGAGAATGAGCGAGCGAGCATGAATGAGAGCGTGAGTGAGAAATGCACTGGGGAAAAGAGAGAGGAAGCATGAATGAAAGAGCCTGGGAGAGAGGGAGGGAGGGAGGCAGGGAGAGAGTGAAAACAGCCGGAGCCAGCCAAGTTTCCAAGCTGCGAAGCTTTGCCTGCAATCAGCGCTCTGGCAGCCTGCGGGAGTGGAAACCCAGCCCGGGAATTGCAACACTCCTGGCATCACCTCCGGGGCCAGGGGCACGGGACACGCCGCTCCGGCCCCGGGGGACACCCGCGGGACCCCTCACACCCCCCCAGGCCCCAGCACCGGCGTGCCCTGCCCGCTGGGGTGCCCTTGAGGACACAAGGACGTGTTTGTCTGTCCGTGCACAGATCCAAACTCGTGGCCAGTTCTCCCATGGCTCCTGGGTGGTTTCCCTGGGAAGCAGGGATGTGCCTCTGCCCTCAGTGCGGCTCATCACCAGGGCGGGGTGGCCCTGATGAGCCCCACTGCTCCCCAGCCCTGCTTCTCCCTCAGTTCCTGCGGTTTTCCCCAATATCTGAGTCCCTGCCCTGCCCCCGTGCAAGCCCCAGAACCTGCGCACAGCCCGAGATCATTCTGCTGGAAAGATGAATTATTTCGCCCCCCTCTCCTCTCACAGACATCCCTTTGGAGCTGGAATGTGTTTTAGAGGTTTATCCTGGTGCTGGGGCTCCACCACAGCCCCCCTGGCACCAGGCACTTGTCCGATCCCCCACAGCTCCCCTGCGGCAGAGCCAGGGTGGATAAAGGGCCCTGGGAGCAGATCTGTAGGGTTTGGAGACTCTCTTTGCCTGGATGAGAAGGTGCATTCCACAGCAGGAGTGGTTCTGGGGGCTTGGGAAGTGCCTGAAACTCTATTTTCTCTCTTGGTTTGGTGGGATTGAGAGGAACCTCCTGGGGAAAGCAAAGTGCCTTCTGTGCAGATCGAGGAGTTCAGTCACAGAGAGATTTATCCACCAAAATGCCATTTTCTGGTGTTTCCCCTCTGTCACCCTCTCGTGGGCTGGGGCAGGGGAGCGGCTGCTCCTGCCTGCGGTGCCCAGAGAGGGCTGGCAGGGAAGATCCCCCAGCAATCCCATCCCATCCCATCCCATCCCATCCCATCCCATCCCATCCCATCCCATCCCATCCCATCCCATCCCTGGCACATCCCATTCCCAGGCACATCCCATCCCATTCCCCATCCCATCCCATCCCATTCCCTAGCACGTGTCGGGGCCTTGTTCCAGTTATTTCCTCCTGGGGCTCTGCCTGATCTGACACAGGCCCTTGCCTGCCACCTTCCCATTCCTGCATTTTGTTCTGAGCTTCTTTTGTCCAAGGTTTCCTCGGCTGGGCTGTGCTGGCAGAGGCTGCTGAGGGATGCTGCTGGATGAGGCTGGATGGGGCTGGGAGCACAGCCCAGGGGAGCCCAGGACAGAGCCATTGGACACACACTGATAGTGTTTGATCCATCCCCGGGAGCAGCTCCGCAGTGCTGCAGGGCTGCTGGGATCAGGGGGATGCCAGGCCAAGGTTAAATATGGGGAAAAAGGCTCATGGCTGATGGGAGGGAATGTTGCATCATCCTGGCCCAGTCCCTGGCGCTGTTAGAGCAGCTTTGTGACAGAGCCCACCGTGCCAAGGGCCAAACGTGGAAAGAAACCCAAAGGACAGGAGGAGCTCTGCCAGCACCTCACTGGGATTTACCTAAAAGGAGCAAATCCAGCCCAGCCTGTGCTAAATCCTTAAAAAAAGCGGAATTCTTGCCCTTCCTCCCCAGCCCGCACAGGAATAGAGATGCCTGCACAGGAATAGAGATGCCTGCTCCTAAGCAGCTTTTTCAGGGCAACAAATAAAAGGAGATTGCTGGCTCCTGACTCACAGGGCTCCTACAGGCAGGGCAGGCTCCGGGCAGCAGGAAGTCACTCCTGCCTGCTGTCCGGCCGCTGGATGCTCAGGGTGCACAGAGGGATGGGCATGGAGGGATGGGTACAGCTGGGTAAATGCCCGGGGGTCACAGAGGGATGGGCACGGCTGGGTTAATGCCACAGGGTCACACAGGGATGGGCACGGCTGGGTTAATGCCACAGGGTCACACAGGGATGGGCACGGCTGGGTTAATGCCCGGGGGTCACACAGGGATGGGCACGGCTGGGTTAATGCCCGGGGGTCACACAGGGATGGGCACGGCTGGGTTAATGCCCGGGGGTCACACAGGGATGGGCACGGATGGGTTAATGCCCGATGGTCACAGAGGGATGGACACGGAGGGATGGGCACGGCTGGGTTAGTGCCCGGGGGGCAGGGAGGGATGGGCACGGAGGGATGGGCATGGATGGGTTAATGCCCGGGGGTCACACAGGGATGGGCACGGCTGGGTTAATGCCACAGGGTCACACAGGGATGGGCACGGATGGGTTAATGCCCGATGGTCACAGAGGGATGGACACGGAGGGTTGGGCACGGCTGGGTTAATCCCGGCCCGGTCCCAGATGGGAAGCGAGATTAGCTCCTTCTCCGTCAGCGCTGCCGGGCCCGGCGCTCCTGACAAAGGCCCGGGGGTGAGCATGCTGCTGATCCGAGCAGCCAATTTTAGAGCTCTGCTCTCCGCAGACAATCTCCGATTGTTTGGGCTGGTTTGAAGCTTTTCCCAGCCGCGCCGTCATCGCATCCTGTGACTTGGCAGGAAAGGGCTCTGTGCACAGCCCCTGCTGCCAAGGAACCCGCGAGGTGTGACAGCGTGGGCTGCACGTTCCCCCTGGGGCTGCACATCCCCTCTGGGGCTGCATGTCCCTCCTGTGAGCTGCATGTCCTCCCTGGGGCTGCATGTCCCCTCCTGTGAGCTGCATGTCCTCCCTGGGGCTGCATGTCCCCCCCGGGGCTGCATGTCCCCTCTAGGGCTGCATGNGGGCTGCATGTCCCTCCTGTGAGCTGCATGTCCTCCCTGGGGCTGCGTGTCTCCCTGGGGAAAGGGCTCTGTGATCTTGGTGGAGAAGGGAAAAGCAGAGAAAAGAAGAGAAGAGCACGGAAGAGCAGGGAAGAGCAGCTAAGAGCAGGGAAGAGCAGGGAAGAGCAGGGAAAAGGAGGAAAAAGCAGGGAAGAGCAGGGAAGAGCAGGGAAGAGCAGGGAAGAGCAGGGAAGAGCAGGGAAAAGCAGGGAAGAGCAGGGAAGAGAGCATTTCTCCAGGCAGGGGATGGCCTGAGCCTGGCAAGGGACCAAGCGCAGATGTGGCAGCTCAGGGCCACCCACCCTGGTGTCGGCGATGCTGCAGGTGGCTGGAGGTGGCTGCAGCTGTGGGACACCCTGAGGAGCTCAGCTGGACCTCGGGATGCTGGAAGGAGCAGGGAATTTTCTCCCGGGCTGGGGGAAAAGCCAGCACAACCGAGAACAGCTCCTCTTTCTTTTTCCTGCTAAATAACTTTGGTTTTCCTCCTCCACGACCTCCCTGTGCACCCCCGGCCCTGCTGCACCCCTTTCCCGTTCCCCCTTCACCCAGGCAGCTCCGTGGCTCTTCCCTCTGGCTGTCAGCAGCTCTGCCAGCTCCCTCTCGCAAGGGGAAGCGGCCAAAGCAAGAAGAGATACCTGAACCTGCCATCCACCCACTCCTTGTCTGGACTCAAGATGTTTCAAAGCTCCCCTCTTTCTATTTCTATCCTCATTGTCATCCTCCTTTGAGAGGAAGGTCTATTATTCCCCTCCTCCTTTTCTCTCTACAAAAATGGGACATTGTTTCTTCTTTCTTTGATTTAAAAGCCAAAAACAGTTATAGGAAACTGTTCAGCAGATGTTTTACAGTATGAACCTAGAGAAAAAAAAATTAAAGAAAAAATAAAAGCTCTCGGGTTTTGCTTGAGGAGCTAAATTTAGCCTAATGCTTCCTCCCATTCAGGGTTTGTGTTGGCATAGGCGAGGCGTAGGTTTGAGCACTTTGATTGTAGTATTTATTTTATTTCTCTCATTTGCTGCATCCATGAAAAGCTGGAGCTCATGAAGCTCATTGAGGGAGGGGGTGAATCCAGCCCGAGCTGGGGCTCAGCCCACAGGATGGGATTGAAACAAAATATTCCTCATTCCGGGATGAGCAAGGCTGTGCCCGGGCCCATGGCAGTGCCCGGGGGGACCAAAGGAGATAAAAGGAGATAAAACTCCTCTGAAGCCTCGGGGGGAGACCTGCAGGCACTGAGGGAGCTGGGGGGGAGCCCTGGCTGCTCTCGGTGTGCTGGACACGGCTTCAGTCAGCACAGCCAGAACTCATCCCACAAACCTGCTCCAGGCTGGGCTCCTGCTGACCCCTGAAGGGCCAGGATGGCACCAGCTGAGTCCTTCTGGGCAAGGACAAGGACATTGTCGCCAGCTGGGCCTGCTCCTCCTGCCACCAGCAGCAGCACCCGGAGCTGGGGCTGTGGTGGGACACAGAGCAGCATCTGCTCCCTGCAGGGCTGGGAAAGGCTGGCCAAGGACAGCATCTCCCCCTGGAAAATCCATCCCCTGCCATCCATGGGCACCACCATCCCCAGTGCTCGCAGGGCCACTTGGCACAGCAGATCCAGGTGGAAAAAGGGAGGAAAACCACACTTGGATCTCACCCACGGGAGTGAGAGGAAGCTGGTGCTGTGTTATGGCTGCCTGGTGAAGGCTGGGATGTTCCTCAGCCCTTGGAGCAGGAGTGGCAGCCTGGTGATGCTGCTCCATGGTCTCCTCCACACCCTTCCTGTGAGCACAGCTCCCTTTCTCACCCACCGCCAGCCTGAGCCAAAATTCCCAAATCCTGCTGCAGGGCATCCAGCAGTGCCTCAGAATGTGCAGGGAAAACCTGGGGAAACCTTCAGCTGTGTGCCCAGGGCTTTGGGCAGACCCTGCAGGTACGGAAAGATGGATAAAGCTTTGGAGTCATGGATCAGGCTGCCTGGAGAGCCTGTGGCTGCCCCATCCCTGGAAGTGCTTCAGGCCAGGCTGGACAGGCCTTGCAGCAGCCTGGGATAGAGGAAGGTGTCCCTGCCCAAGGCAGGGGGTGGCACTGGATGAGATTTAATGTCCTTTCCATCACAAATCATTCCTGATTCTATGACATGCCAGCAGAAGAAACCAGGTGTGATTCAAGGCACAGAGGATTCCTGTTAATGCAGATCCAGCAATTAGCCCTCTGCAAACTTCCTTATCCCAGGGAGAGCCAAAAGGGCTCAAAAGCAAGGCCTGTGCTTGCTCCCTGCTGGAAGTTTTCCCTCAGGAAAAGGCACAGTGAGGTCTCATTTCCAGAGCAGTGAGCCCAGAGTGTCTCTGCTGGGATGGGAGGTGGAGGTGGGCAGGGAGGGATTAACGAGTGCTGGGCTGTGGGAAGGAATGTGGCACTGGGCATCACCACAGGGATCCCAGCTGTGCTCTGGGAATCCAGGCTGTGGGATTGACCATGGCACTGGGCATCACCTCAGGGATCTGAGCTGTGCCCTGGGACTGGGAATCCAAGCTGTGCTCCCAGACATTAATGGCTTGTTNGGGAATCCAGGCTGTGGGATTGAACATGGCACTGGGCATCACCTCAGGGATCTGAGCTGTGCCCTGGGATTGGATGTGGCACTGGGCATCCCCTCAGAGATCCCAGCTGTGTCCTGGGACTGAACATGGCACTGGGCATCACCTCAGGGATCTGAGCTGTGCCCTGGGATTGGATGTGGCACTGGGCATCCCCTCAGAGATCCCAGCTGTGTCCTGGGACTGAACATGGCACTGGGCATCACCTCAGGGATCTGAGCTGTGCCCTGGGACTGGGAATCCAAGCTGTGCTCCCAGACATTAATGGCTTGTTTGTTGTCTAAGAGGGTGGAAAACCAGAGAAAATCCGAGCCCCAAAGGACCTGTTTGGTTCCAATAGGGCACTGTTGGTCCGGCCTGTGCTGGAGAGCTGGGCAATTACCAAGGGGAACTCCCCCAAATCCATGGGCTCGGCTCTGGGGGGCTGGCAGGATAAAGCTCCAATTCATGGACACGTCTTTGGCTCCTTTCTTTGGGATCTCTGTGTGTTGCACATGCAGACAAGCAGGAATGTCATTTTTTCCAGACTGCTTTTTGCATAAATTAGGATTGTTTGCTGTTCATCAGCTCACCCCGCCGTGACCCCTCCCTCCAGCCCTGCACCCCATCCCCCTTCCCTGCGGGAACCCTACGGATCCAGGCTCTGGGAAGAGGGGAATGCAGGCTGAGCCCTTCCCTGCTGGAACCCTATGGATGCAGGCCCTGGGAATGGGGAATGCAGGCTGAGCCATTCCCTGCTGGAATGCTATGGATGCAGGCTCTGGGANTGGGAAGAGGGGAATGCAGGCTGGGCCCTTCCCTGCTGGAACACTATGGATGCAGGCCCTGGGAAGAGGGGAATGCAGGCTGGGCCCTTCCCTGCTGGAACACTATGGATGCAGGCCCTGGGAAGAGGGGAATGCAGGCTGGGCCCTTCCCTGCTGGAACACTATGGATGCAGGCCCTGGGAAGAGGGGAATGCAGGCTGGGCCCTTCCCTGCTGGAACACTATGGATGCAGGCCCTGGGAAGAGGGGAATGCAGGCTGGGCCCTTCCCTGCTGGAACCCTATGGATGGATCCAGGCCCTGGGAAGAGGGGAATGCAGGCTGGGCCCTTCCCTGCTGGAACCCTATGGATGCAGGCTCTGGGAAGTGAGGAATGCAGGCTGGGCTCTTCCCTGCTGGAACACTATGGATGCAGGCTCTGGGAAGTGAGGAATGCAGGCTGGGCTCTTCCCTGCTGGAACACTATGGATGCAGGCTCTGGGAAGTGAGGAATGCAGGCTGGGCTCTTCCCTGCTGGAACACTATGGATGCAGGCTCTGGGAAGAGGGGAATGCAGGCTGGGCCCTTCCCTGCTGGCTTTTTTGGGAGCTGCACTGAGGGTGGAGGTTAATGGAGCACCCAGAGCAGGACAACGGGAAGGGTTCTCCTCTCCAGGGTGGGTGTGCCAGCCCCTGCCATCCCCGAGGATGGATCTGGGATAGGATCATGCCCTTGGGGCTCTGCAGCTCTGCCTGGGAGATATGAAGTGCTCCACGAGGCAGCCTGGATCCGTCCAGCTGAGTCAGCCTCGGGAGCGCTGATAAATGGGATGCTGCTGCTTCCCCTCCCACCCACACACTTCCACTTTCACTTCACATGTGGGACCCAGCCCTGCAATTCCCAGCCCGGCCATAAATAACCCCTGCAGCACCAGGCAGCCTCGGGGACGGCGTGGAACGTGCCTTGTTTATCCCTGCCCTTCCTCTGGAGCTCGGGGTGTCCTTCACGGAGGGGACACCACGCTCGGGGGATGTCACCTGTGTCCTGTTAGCCCTGACAGAGGAGACAAAGGAGAATCTGTCCAAACACCCTCGGTGCAGCTCAGGAATTGAATATGAAGAGCCACAGCTGTTCCCGAAGCCCAATCCTTGTCACAGACAAACTTCCCTTGACCTGGAACCGCGTGGAAAATAAACAGAGAGGTAAAGGACACGTTAATAACTCATTTCCACAAAACCCAGCCTCACTTCTCCGCTACCGGAATTCTTCCCTCTGCTGCTCGCTCCTGTAACAAAAAGCGTTTATGAAGGGCCAGATCATTTCGTGTTGGTTTAGATGTGCAAATAAAGCACTGAAAAATGTGCTGTTCCTGTTCCTCTGGGAGCAGCTCACACCTTCCCTGCCCTACGGGAAAACCAGGATAACACCTCTGTAGCTGAGCGTGGCATTCCTGGCTGGATGCTGGGATCTGTAGCATTCCCGGCTGGATGCTGGGATCTGTGGC
>VZRF01004917.1:515428-535568 GCA_013396875.1 Vireo altiloquus
CCCAGATCAGCTGGGATCTGCCACAGCTCGACCTGCTGCACGTTTTGGGGGAAGCTCCACTGCCCCCCGCAGATTTTGGGGTCCTGCCCCCCTGACCGTTCCCTTCTCCCCCCAGAAACCAGGAGTCCCCAGCCCCGGCGAGGATCCATGGGTGACATGTGGCTTCCAGGCCTCCTGCTGCCAGCCCAGGCCCTGCTGCCCGCTCTGGGACGAGCCTGCCACGCAGGAGGTGCCCACGGGGCTGGAGCACTACGGCACGGGTAGGACACGGGGGTGGCACGGGTGGGACATGGGGGTGGCATGGCTGGGACACGGGGGTGGCACACAGAGGTGGCACGGGTGGGACACGGAGGTGGCATGGGTAGGACACAGAGGTGGCACGGGTGGGACACAGAGGTGGCACTTTCCTTGTTCTGGGGCACTCGGAGCAGCCTCAGCTGGGAAAATGAGCCTGGATCCTCACCAGGCTCTGCTTGCTGTGTGCCCCCCTGGTCTCCTCCCACATTTGCTCTCTGCCCCAGTCCTGCTTTCCTTTATTGGGGTTTTCGCCTTTAGTGCCTCCCTCAGGCACAGCATCCCCAGGTTGGTACCTACTTGATGGTGTCAAGGGTCTCTCTTAGTGAAGATTGGCCGAGAAAGCAGAAAAAAACCTTAAATATGTTTTTTTTGGTACCTATTGTCCTTCTATTGAAGTGATGTTGCAGGGTGGGAACTTCCTTCTTCCCTGCCATGGTGTGGGAGAGCTTCTCTCCTCTTCCAGCTGGTGATTTTTCTGGTTTTTGGCATTTTGAAGTCCTGGGTGCACCTCCCTGGCGTTTAGGGGCAGCAGCCCTGCTTGCTGCTCCCTGGGGTCTCCAGGAGGGTCCCATGGGCAGGGTGGACCTGCCAAGCTGCTGGTGGCATCCTCTGCATTTCTACTGCTGTTCTGGCTCCTGGTGAGTGGCTTTGGAAAGTGGCATCTGTGGAGGCTTGCAAGGAAACAGGGACTCCCAAATTTCTGTTCCACCCTGGTGGTAACTTTGGGTCTCTTGTAGCTCAGTGCCTGGCACTGAGGGTGCCCAGAGCAGCTCCAGCCCTGGCAGTGTCCAAGGCTGGTTGTGGCAGGTGTCCCTGCCCATGGCTTTAGGGCTTTAGGGACTCTCCCAACCCAGTTCTGGGATTTTACGATTCCTTGGGAGGGTGGTGGTCACCAGAGCTGGAGGTGAGAGGCCATGTTGGGCCACCAGCTAAAGAAATTCCCAGCCTGGGCCTATGGAATGTCTCCCCAGCCTGGCCCAGCTGAGGTCTCCTCCCCCCATTTTGGAAGTTGTTTCAGAGGCACTGCTGCCTGGTTCTTGCCCCACATGCATTGCAATGTGTGAATTTTCATCCTGAGCTTGCGCTTTGGGCTGTTTCTTGTGGTGTGGAAGGTGGGGTGGGACAAGGAGAGCTTGAAGGTCCCATCCAAGCCAGACCATCGTGGGATTCCAGGACTCCTGCACGAGCAGATGTTTTCTGGCCTGGGGTGGGTGAGGAAGGAGCAGCTCAGCTATCCCTGGCACAGCACAGAACCAAGAGAAAGAGCTCAGGCTGCACGAAGGTGACCTTTGCCGAGGGCTGAGATGAAGTTTATGTTCTGCTTCAGCCCCACATAAGCCTGTCCTGAAGCACTTAAATCCCGTGGCATGTGCTGCTCTCCTGGGAGCAGTTCCTGCTGCTGGTGGTGCTCGTTGGCCCCTGGGGAGGGAAAGCCCTGCTGTCAGAGACCTTCTGCAGCTGAGGAGCTCAGCAGAACCAGCCACTGCTGCTTTGAAACCTCTCCTTGGTCCCCAATCAGGCATTTGGGCTTTTTTCCTTTCTCCTTCGGTGAGCACTGGAGTGTGAGCAGGAGATGGACACAGAGAGCTGTGCCTGCGGCCGCAGCAAAGCCTCTCTGCTATTCCCAGGCCTCCTTGTTCCAGCTATTTGCTCAACTCCTGTGGGTGACCTCTCTCAGCGTGATGTCAGCTCTGCTCTGATGAAATCTGCCCTGGCAGCATTTGCATTTGCTCGTACATTTTGCAAGCCTGTGCCTGGAAAGATTTTTAGTTTTTTTTTTCCCCAACCCTCCCTCTTTTTCTGTGGAAGTGCTCTCTCCAGGGACCAACATATCTGCAGCCCAAATCTTCCTTACCCCACGCTGGCTCTGCAAACTTTCTTGTTGCAGAGGCTGGAGCCTGCCTCAAACCTCAGTGAAGCCAGGGGAAGAAATCCAAACTCTTGCTGTCTTCCACAGGTTTTGATCCAGCTTTAAGTGAGTTGGGACGAGCAGGACAGGCCCCTGATTCTCTTGCAATACCCAAGAATTACTTTTCAGTTCTTCCTGTTGCCATGCAAGATGCTCTTTCTCTGATTTGTTTTTTAGTGTTGCTGGTCCTTCAGTCTAGAGCAGTTTCTAATTTTAAACGAGAGGAAACTCTTATTTGTATATGGGGCCAGGAACAGCCTTTCATTTCTCCTTTGTGTCTCGGCTGCACATGAAAACCATTTGTCATCTATTCTTCTGCTGCACCAGAGGCTATTTTGGTTTTCATGGTCTTGATGTTGGTGAAAGAAACAAGTCAACAAGGAAAATGCAAGTGTGAATATATCCTCCTGCAATAGAAACCCACAACATTTCGAAGAGTTTGAGGGCTGCTTGCGTTTGGGGAAGATGCTTTGCCTTTGAAGCTTGGGCAAATTTATTTACACTGTGCTCGAAGCTGATAAGATTATTCTGTGATACGGATAAAGGAAAGCCTGATGTGGATTTAGCTCATAGATAAAGCAAGAAGGGGTGGAGTTTTTTTGGCTTGAAAAGCTGACATTTGAAAACAGACTGGAGTCGGTTTTATTTGTCAGCTCGTGCCACAACGTGTGGTGCACATGTCGGGGATGTCACTGCCCAGGGATCCCCACAGCGAGGGGAAGGTGCAGCCCAGAGGTGACAGAACACACCCAGAGGGGAGCTGGGGACAGGAGCTGGGGACAGGAGCTGGGGACAGGAGCTCTGCCCCCTGCACGGGTGGCACCAGGGCTGTAAGGGCACCTTGGCCGCTCCCTCTGCCACCCTGCCGTGCCCTGTGCCTGCCCAAAGCGTCGCTGAAAGGATGCTGAAAGCCACACCTGGCACCTTATGGTGAATCCATACGGAAATAGGATCCTAATAGTCCTCCCTGGGAATATTTTTGGGATGGTACAAGGTTAGGTGTAAAACTGGAATGGATGGAAAGATTTGCTGCTGGAATTATCAAACTGCTGTGGGGCTCTGAGCGACCTGACCTAGGGCTGGCATCCTGCCCATGGTGCAGGGCTGGAATGGGATGATCCTGAAGGTCCCTTCCTGCCCTAACCACTCTGTGATTCTGTGATTCCATTGGAATTCCAGCACGGACACAGTGCTGGCTGTGCTGCCTGTAGGAGCCAAGGCCACTGGAACAGCCCCTTCCTCTCAGAGAGGGTTTGTTTTCCTTGCTGATAGGGGAGATAAAACTGTTGTTAATGGCAAGTGAGGGATGGGACAACTCCAACTGCAGCGGGAGAAGTTTCTACAACTATTGTGCTGGGTTAGCATCCTTGGACTGAAGGGATTCCCAGCCTTTTGGATACTTCTGGAGCACTTGGGGAGTGCTCCTGCCTTCACTGAGAAGTGAATCAGAATCCCAGAATGATTTGGGCTGGAAGCAACCTTGAGGATCATCTCATTCCAGCCCCCTGCCACGGGCAGGACACCTTCCACCGGAGCAGGTTGCTTCAAGCCTGGCCTTGAACAATTCCAGGGATCTTTTGGAGAGCCAAAAGCAGAGCTGGTGCTTCATGGGCATCAAGTCCCTGCAGCCTGGGCTGCTGGTTTGGGCAGGAGAGCCAAGCAGCTGGAGAGACACCTGGGTGTGCTGTGAGCCCACACAAGGCAGGGCTGGATGCTCCCTGTGCCCCACCCTGCTGCCCTGTGATCCTCGCTCCAGCCAGGCTCCCAGCCCAGGCTCCCAAACCCTCACTGCTTTCCCCACGTGTCCCCTGCTCAGCCTGCTCTTCTCCCGGAGGAGAACCCGCAGGAAAATGCTTTCTGTGAGCGCTTTCAGGGCCCTCTTCCAGGCCCACGCTCGGAGGAAGGGGCTTGGGGAGGAGGAGGAGAAGGGGGGAAGGTAAAGCTGACCAGGCTCAGCCCGATGGCTTCTCCAGCTGCAGAGCATTTTCTTAGCAAAGCTTTTTTTTTTTTCATGTCCTTTTATCCTATTTTTAACTGCGGCCTCCTTCCTTTTCTCAGCCTCCTCCAACACTTCCCCCTCCCCTGTGCTGCGCTGCCTCCCCCGCACACGCTCGTGGAGATGAATGGGCTCCTTTTCACAGGGCACGCACAGCTGCTGCTCCTGCCCTGGGCCGGCCAGGCTCATCTCTGGGCCGGCCAGGCTCAGCCCTGGGCCAGCCAGGCTCAGCTTTGGGCCAGCCAGGCTCATCCCTGGGCCAGCCAGGCTCAGCTTTGGGCCAGCCAGGCTCAGCTTTGGGCCAGCCAGGCTCAGCTCTGGAGCAACCAGGCTCAGCCCTGGGCCAGCCAGGCTCAGCTCTGGAGCAGCCAGGCTCAGCCAGGCTCAGCCCTGGAGCACCCAGGCTCAGTCCTGGAGCAGTCAGGCTCAGCCAGGCTCAGCTCTGGAGCAGCCAGGCTCAGACAGGCTCAGCTCTGGGCCAGCCAGGCTCAGCTCTGGGCCAGCCAGGCTCAGTCCTGGAGCAGTCAGGCTCAGCCCTGGGCCAGCCAGGCTCTCCTCACCCTCTTTAACAAACCAGGAGCAGGCAAGAGAGGAAGGTGAAGGGAAGCAGGACAGGGAAATCGGGGTGAGCTCCCACAGGGAGGGATGCCCTGGATGGGAATTCATTCCCTGGCTCAGAGAAAGCCCTGCATGAAATCCTGCCTGTTCCCAACCTGCTGCAGCACTCCCTGATCCACAGCTCTCCCTGGCCCAGGGAGGGTTCTGGGCTCTGTTGTCACCCTGTGGCTGCTGAGGTGACACAGCCTCTGTGAGTCTGGAGCTGTTCAGGGCCTGGCTGGAATGAGGATTTCTTTCACTTTTCCTCCGTGGATCTTCGGGAGTTCCATCAGCCCCAGCTGAAGGCCTGTCCCAGGCTGTGCTGGGACACTCTGGGCTGCTGGAGGACACAGATCATTCTCTCTGTTAAGGGCACTTTCCAATCTGCTGGTGGGGAGGAGAGATCCCTCTGTGCCTCGGGAAGGAACTGCAGGGCCGTGGGATGCTGGGGATGTGTTCCAATCTCCCGGGAAGGATGAGCAGTCCCTGCTTTGCTCTCGGGTCAGTGGCAGATGGAACTCCTGTGGATCCTCTTGTGTCCCAGCTGAGGAAAACACTCNTTGCAGTGCTGTGGGGTGCTGGGGGTGTGTTCCAATCTCCCGGGAAGGATGAGCAGTCCCTGCTTTGCTCTCGGGTCAGTGGCAGATGGAGTTCCTGTGGATCCTCTTGTGTCCCAGCTGAGGAAAACACTCACAGGTGTTCCTGTGGCACTCTGATGCTGGGACCTGCTGCAACTCAGCACTCAGAGGATTATTTGCACTGACAGAATGACAAAAATCCAGGCTTTCGCTTTTCCATTGGTTTCCTGCCTGACTCTGGAAAATTCCCTGTGCCGCCTCTCCAAACCAAAACCCCAGGGAGCTCTCTGTGCCTTGGTCATCAGCAGAGAATGAGCTCAGAGCTCTTTTCCCACTTGAGCTGCAGGCTGGAGTCAGTGGGGATGAGGATGGTGCTCGGAGCAGGGCGTGGGTCCCTGGGATGAGCCTGGGGGAAGCTGGAACGTTGGTGCCTGGGTTTTGGGAGAAGCTGGGGGGTTTGTTGGGGTTCTCAGGTGTAACAGGGGGGGTGGGAGCTCAGCAAGAGGCAAAACTCAAGTTAGGGAGCTGCAAAAATGAGCTACAGCACTGAGAGCTCCTGTCCAGGAAAGGGATAATGGGGTGTGGAGTCCAGGAGGAAAAGGACTGAGCCACAGCCTGTCCAGGGTGTCTGTGATGCCTTGAGGGTACCTGCAGGAGATGTCTCGTTTTGGGGTGCCCTGGGAGCAGGACTGAGCCCTCTGAGGGGATGGAGCGAGCTGGATGTACCTTCCAGAGGAGGAAAGCATCCTGCACCTCCCAACACATCAGACAGGCCACACAAAGCAAACCTGGCGTGGGCAGCGTTTGGCTTTCCCAAGAAAATTCCTCAGAACCGTGACCTGTGGGGCCACTGGGCAGCAGAGCAGCACTCAGCTGCTTAGGGAGGCTTTGCTGGGCTGGTGAGGAGCAGGGAGGGCAGCAGAAACGAGGAGAGAGATTTGGACCAGGCTTCGCAGGGAAGTGGTGAAATCCCTGTCCCGAGGTGTTCAAAAAAGTGTAAAAAATGTGTCACTGGGGGCCACACTTCAGTGCTGGACCTGGCAGTGCTGGGGGATGATCTTAGAGGGTTTCTTCACCCTTTAGGATTCCTTGGGTTGTGTTTTCTCCCTGGACAATGGGCTGTGGGGAGCAGGCCCACTGGTTTTCCCTCAATCCTTTCAGCTGCTGGCAGCTCGGAGCACCTCTCTCCCCCTCCAGATGTTCCCTGTGTTTATGGCTGCTGGAGCAAGAGCCTGAACTCTCTCATTAATGCGTTTCTCTCTCTCTCTCTCTCCCTCACGTCGAAGCCAGAAGTCTCAGCTCGGAGGCTGCAGCTGGGAAGGAGCTCAGGGGTGAGGGGTGGGAGAGGGGAGGGAGGTGTGCGCCAGCCTCGCGTCCCACTCGGCTCCCCCTCCGCCTCCCTCCCCCCGAGCCCTCCCAAAATACACATGCCCCGCAAAAAGAAAAACACTGGCAGATTTTTTATTTCAGAAAGTAAACACTTAGGCCATGGGGGTCTGGAGGTTATGGGAAAAGAGGAAACCATTGGGCTAATCAGGCCGGGACACACTTCCCCTGCTGAAATAAAGCAGAAATCGCTGCCTCGCAGGGCGCGCCGTGGTTAACCCTGGGGCTGCCAGTGCCCTCCATGGAGCGTTTTCCCTCAATCCCTGGGATTTGGTGCCATGTGGTTCACCCTGGGGCTGCCAGTGCTGGGAGCCCAACTCTGCCCACTCATTTTCCCTCAATCCCTGGGATTTGGTGCCATGTGGTTTGCCCTGGGGCTGCCAGTGCCCTCCACGGAGCGTTTTCCCTCAATCCCTGGGATTTGGGGGTTTGTGATTAATCCTGGGGCTGCCAGTGCCATCCACGGAGCGTTTTCCCTCAATCCCTGGGATTTGGTGCCCTTTGGTTCACCCTGGGACTGCCAGGGCCATCCTTGGAGAGTTTTCCCTCAATCCCTGGGATCTGGTGCCCCATGGTTCACTCTGGTACTCCCAGTGCTGGGAGCCCAACTCTGCCCACTGGTTTTCCCTCAATCCCTGGGATCTGGGGGCTTGTAGTTAACCCTGGGGCTGCCAGTGCCCTTCGTGGAGCATTATCCCTCAGTCCCTGGGATTTGGCACCTCGTGGCTCACCCCGGTGCTGCCAGTGCCGTGGAGCTCTGGGAGCTGGAGCCTGCCCACACAGTCCCAGTTCAGTGGCCGGGTGAGGTTTGGGGTGGAAGGGGAGCCAGCGCTCCGCAGCAGTCCTGCGGCCCTTTGGGAATGAGCCCTTGGGAATTTGGAGTAGGAAATGATTTTTTTTCTCTGGTTTATGAGGCATCCTATAGAATTTCATCGTTATTCTTGCCTGAGAACTCTGCCTGCCGGCTGCAAAGCTCTGCAGAGAGGAAATCTCTCTCTGCTTGGATCAGCGGGATTTGGGCAATTTCTGCAGAGCTTGGAAAGGTTTTCAGAAAGCTCCTTTTTCCCATCCTGGCCAGATTTGCATGAGGTGTACAAATGATTAGATTGTGGATTCTTTGCAAGGGAGTGATTCTTCCTCTCTCTTTCACTCCTGTGTCTGTAGAGCACGTGGAATTTGGGGTCTGGCTGGGAGGAGACCCTTGGTGCTCCCACAGGACAAGGCATGCTCAGCCCTGGTGTGAGTGAGCCCAGAGGCCTCTGTGCCAGCTTAGAGACCTCAGTTATCCTTCTCCGAGCTGGCCTTGGACTTCCCAGCTCCTTTCCCATCCCCAGCTGTGCACTAGGAGTGGATGTCACTCCCAGGTCCCACAGCTTTCGCAGCTCTGTGTGTTTGGGAAGGGCTGATCTCTAAGCAGGAAGGTTTGTAAGTGAATATCAGAGCCTGGGGGAATGTTCCACCCGACCCTGTCCCAGGGATTGCTGACTCCCTTTGCCTCCTGCCAGGCTGGGATTGACAGAGAACCCTGAGAGGTTTTGCACCCAGGAGCCCCAAATCTCATCCTGATGCCCACACTGCCCCTGATGGATTTCCTGATGGATTTCCTGATGGAATTCACTCTGCCTGGGATCACTGACAGCCAAAGCCAGCACGGAACAGTCTCGAACCAAGGGAAAGTGATCTTCCCACCAGAGCCGGAGAAGGTTTTCCCTCCGCCCTGGGGTGCTGAAAGGTGCCGTCACCGGTTCCTTGAGCCATCAGCTCTGCTCTTGCGACATTCCCAGCAGGAGGCAAATCCCAGATAGCCGCGATAGGGGAGCTGCAGACCTGCCGGGTCCCACCCTGCTATCTCAAGAATGCATTTGAACAGGAGCTGTTTCTGCAGCCTCTGGAGGTCGGGGCTTCAGATGGAAATCGAGCTCCAGAGACAGTCCCACGGGGCAAATTTCAGGAGTTTTGGAGTTGGTGTTCAGCTCAGATAAGCCCTTGAGAACTCAGATACTTTATCTGAGCCTTATCTGAGCTATTTGCATCACTTCAGCCTGAGAAACTGCTGTCAGACGTTTGGGGGAAGGTCAATTAGGATGGTCTGTCTGTTCTTTTAATTGTTATTTCCAACACAGAGACAATTCCAGGAGGATGGGACTGTCCTGTGCCCCAGCACAGCTCTGGGAGTTCATCCAGGCTGGAGAGGGCAAGAGCAGGGGGGAGAAGTGCCAGAAGGACAGCATTAGGATGGACATTGCTTGAAAACGTGGAAGGGATTGCATCTCTCTGCTCTCCTCAAACGGGATGGAAACCAGCCCCTGCTGTTAATTGGGAATGGGAATGATTCCTCCTTTTCCAAGCAGAGCCAGGGCTGAGCTTTCCAAAGGAGCTCTCTGCACCCCATTTACCAGGACCTGCTTTGTGCCTGTGACGTTTCTCACCTTGCCTGGAGCTCCTGGGGGGAATCAATGATTCCCTGATCTCCCAGATCTCTCTTCACCCCAGTTTTGCTGCAATCAGGGACTGGAGGGACCCCACAGTGCAACCTCCTCTTCCCAGGGATGGGGGCTTCATCCACCGAGCTCCCTGTCCTGCTGACTCTGCCCAGCACCCATGGAATCAGAGAGCCCCAGAATGGTTTGGGCTGGGGCACCTCAAAGCTCATCTTGTCCCCAGGTCAGGGACACCTTCCACTGCTCAGGCTGCTCCCAGCCCCGTCCAGCCTGGCCTTTAGTGGGAGATGAGACCTGGGACACCAGGCTGTCTTACAGCCAGGATTTTGGAAGACCTTGGCTCCATCATTTACCAGAAAGTCTTTAGGCGTCTAAACCCCACTGCCTTCCACTGGAGTGAGATCCCTAAATCGCTGCAGCCGCTGCTGTGAGCCCCTGCACGGCCGTTTCTCACGTTGGACATGCAGATGATTAATTCAGTGCACATTTTATGGCCATGCTGAATTCAGCGAGGTCAGGAGAGCGGCTGGGGCTCCCTGGGGAGCAGGGCTGTGCGAGTGCTTTGGATTGCACACAGAAAGAGATCTGAAGTGATCCTTACCAGCCCCAGAGCCGCCTCCAGCCTCCCTCCAGCCTCCCCAGAGCGTGCTGGACGTTCCCAGCCCCCAGGATGGAGCTTCCCCGTGGGTTTGGGATCCATAGGCTTTGGAAAAGCTGCCCTGGGTCACTCGCTGGCCGTTTGAGCAGAGCTGGGAGGTGGCTCCTCCCTGGTGCGGGGCAGGGATGTGTCTCTGTGGGAGCAGCACCCCGAGGTGCTGTGTGTGTGTTGGGTGGTGGTTTCCCCGTGGGGCAGGCAGGGGAAACCTTGCCTCGCTTGCCTGTCTCCAAGTGGCTTCAGAGAGGTGTGGGAGCAGCTTGGGATGGAGGAGGATATTTGCACATGGGCTCATTTTCAGCTGTAGGCTCACCAAAGGAGCTTCTCTGTGCTCTGGGAGCAGCTTTGGAGACCTCTGATCCCCCCTTAGAGCCAAGGCTTCCTTTCAGTGTTTCTCCTTCCCTGTGATGCTCTGAGGGCAGGTCGGGATGCAAAGCCAGGATCTCCACAAATCCCTGCAGGAGGGTGGAGCCCAGTGAGGGTCAATCTTTTCCCATGGGTAACGAGGGACTGGACAAGGGAAAACAGCCTCAGGTTTTGCCAGGGCTGGGAATTTAGGAGAAATGAAGAAAAACTGCTCCACTCAAGGGGAGATTTGATTTCTAAGGAGATCCAGGCAAACTCTTTCTCCTTAAGTCAGCAGCAGTTCTTTTCCAGGAGTCTGGAATGCCTTTGTCCCTGGTGTGATTCACTCTGAGGTTCAGGCGGGGCCAGGGGGCTCCTGCTTTGGTCAAACTGATGTCAGCACTGAGGTAGAAAAGGAAAAAAGGAAGAGATGTCCCAAGGGATCCTGTTCATGGAAAAATTCTAATTTGGTCAGTTCCAGGCATCTTGCAGAAGAGTCTGCGCTGGGGAGATTTCAGCCCAGTTTTCCAGGCTCCAGAGACAGGACTAATTCTGGAAGGCAGTGATGGAAACAAAGCTGGCATCTCCTCCTGCCCTGGACCAGCTCCTCACCACGAACAACCTTGGGGTATCTGGGACATCTCCAGAGGTGTCCAGACCTCTGCTCTGCATGCAGCCCCTGCCTGACCCCAGGGGAGCAGAGGCCTCTCGTGTCCAGCAGCTCTGGCAGCGTTTCCATCCAGGCAAGCAGCCACTCCGTGGAAGTGGGAGCAGCTTTCCTTGCTCTCTAATCACACTGACAGGATAATGAGGCAGCCCAGTAGCTTTGCTTCGCCTTCCCCTCGTGCCGAGTCCCAGGCTGGGTGTCAGCTCAGTCCCCATATCTTGAGGAAAAACCTCTTTTTTTTTTCCACTTTTCTCCTTGTTGCTGCCAAAAGTGACAGATCGTCGGGCGGAAATCATCAATATTTTGTCAAAACCAAATCCAAATATTTCCAGCCAAACCTCAGCGTTTTCTGGTGCTGATGCAAAAACAAATCTCCGTGGGAAATGCCAGCAGGGAGAGCAGAAGGAGCGAGAGGTGTTCTGCTGGCCTGGCTCTGGCCGGGCTGCGTGGCCAAGGGGCTGCGAGGCTCAGGGTGGTTGAACCCGAGAGCTAAATTTGGGCTGCTCTGTGTTTATTCAGTGTAAACAGCCGAGCTCTGCTGACCTGCATGAGCAGCCCGGCCTGGGCAGCTCATCCCACAGAGCTTGGAGCACAGCAAGCACCCGAATTCCCTCCCTGCTTTCCAGGAGCTGGATGTGCTCCCTCACCCCAGGGAATGATTTTAGGGTTTCCCTCACCTGCTCCTGCCTGGCTGTGGCCACCCTGCCCTTCTCACCCCCATTTGCCTTTAGCACAGCCATTGTTCCACACCCATCCCTCTTCCCAAATCCCTGCCCGGGGGCCTCACTGGATCACTGCAGGAGGACTTTTCCCTCCACACCCACCTGAAATCAGGGTTTTGGGGCTCTCCCACGCCTGCCAGGAGCACCTCGCCCTGGCTGCCCATCGCTGCCGCTCCTCACTTCATTAGCACCAGGGATGTTTATAAATGGCAGGATAATATTTTTCGTTTCCAGTTTGGGTTTCCAGGGCAGCCACTTTCCGAAGCACTTAGGAAGTTTGGAGAAGACGAGGTTATATAAACGGTTTTTCCCCCCTGGGCCCTTATTAATCAAGTGGCTGTGGAGCCATTCCCAGAGCTTTGGGATCGAGGGCATGGCTGGGTGAGGGGAGGCAGCTTTTCCTTGGCTCCTGCCCTTTATTTGGGAGTTTGGGATGAATGGAGCCCTCAGACCTGGCTGTGGGGTTTGAGGGCTGAGGAGGCTGCTCCTGGCTTGTGTTAAAGTGGGTTTGGGGCTGGACTCTTGTGCCCCTTCTGGGCCTTGGTGTGAGCCGTGGCACCTCTTTGAATGATGTTTTTCCTGACCCTCCTGGCCCATCCCTGTAAAAATTGGTTACTTGGTGTAAAACCTTTGCATTTCCTGAGCGCAGGGTAAATATGATTTCAAGGAGGACGTGCAGTGAGTTGATCCCTGTGCTTCTCCAGTGAAACCCCACGGGTGTGCCCACACTGGTTAACAATTCCCTGATGCATTCCTAAAGCTCCCCAGGGTGCTTTGATGATTCCTAAAGCTCCCCAGCTTTTTTCCCACCCAAGCTTCACCAGCAGGGTGGGTTTGGAAAACAGGAGCCAGCTTTGGTTCCCATTAGAACGAAACCAAGCTCTGCCTCCTCCTCCGTGTCCTTCCTCCTGCTGCCTCCTCCTCACCAGGGATGAGGAGTGGGGAATTTCTGTTTCCCTTGGGTGGATGGAGCTCTGTCTGCAGGTCCAGCTGCTCCCAGCCTGGAGCCGCAGGTCCACAGGAAATCAGCTCATTAATCTGCTGCCCCAACTTCCCAGCCCTCCAGCCAGGCTCCCTCGGTGTGAAAATGATGATTGGAATAGCCAGGGGTGGGAAATGATCATTTAAAGGGGATGGTTGCAACTATTGCTGGCTGGGGCCTTGACAGAAGGGAACTGAATTCCTTCCGGGTCTTGGGAGCGTGTGGGGAAAGGTGCAGAACATCTGGAGTGATTTAGGAGCTCTGGGCTGTTGTGCTGGAGCTCAGCCCGAGGAACTGCGCTGGGATGGGGAGGAAATCCTCCTGAGGCTTTGGGCTGGGGCTGGTTGGGTGTTCAGAAGGTCCATGGCCACCTCCCCCAGCAATGGGTGATGGTTGTGGTGGCTCCATCCTCCCTGAAATGTGACATCCCAGGGCCTTTCAGGCAGCCCCAGAGGGTTTGATTCATCATCTGAGTGGATTTTCTTCCCTTCCCAGAACTCCTGTTCAGATTGGAAGGAAACCCCAAGCCCCAGAGGTTGTTTTGTTTCATCTCACAGAGCACAAATTGGCCTTCCCAGCTTCCCTTTTGCCTCATCCTCATCCGAGACCTTCTCCTCCCACAGAATCCTCCTCCAAGAGGTGAACTAACTGGGTGAAAAGAGCTTGTTAACAAATTATTTTTAATAGGCCTTTTTTTTTTTTTCCATTTTGCAATTCCTTCCCATATTAAAAGTGCAAAAATAGAAAGTTTCAGCTCTGGTTGAATGACACAACATTTTCCTTGTTTATTTTCTTTTCACTGCTTTAACCCAATGACAAGTGTGGGAAAAAGAAAAAAAAAACCCTAAACAAACTGGTCTGTATCAGCCAGGAACATATTTAGAAAAAATATTTGCATCTGATTTTTTCAAAGCATGAAAAATAATAGATAAATCATCTGTTTTCACGACTTTTGCTGCAGGCAGTTGGGAGGTGGAAAGGGAAGCAGACTGTGCTGAACCCTCTTGGATCTCAGCGTCCTGAAGATGGGATGAGGGGGAATGGCTTCAGACTGGAAGAGGGTGGGATAATGGGATATTGGGCAGGAATTGTTCCCTGGGAGGGTGGGCAGGCCCTGGCACAGGGTGCCCAGAGCAGCTGTGGCTGCCCCTGGATCCCTGGCAGTGCCCAAGGCCAGGCTGGACATTGGGGCTGGGAGCAGCCTGGCACAGTGGGAGGTGTCCCCCCCATGGCTGGGGTGGGATTGGGATGGATTTTGAGGTGCCTTAACCCCCCCGAAACCACCCGTGGCTGTCCCAGGGTGACCATGTCCCCTCCGGAGCCGCAATTCCCTGCCCAGCAGCTGTTCCCATTCACACCCGCAAGGATTTAGGACCTCGGGCGAGCTAATCAGGAGCCGCTCCCGGGGAGAGAGGCGTGTTATTTAATTAGCGCACAATGGGCTGGCTGGGAGGCACGTGGTGGCTCCGATGGCAGCGGATAGATGTCCTTTTAGCCGGGCTAATTGTTGGGAAATAGCGGGGGCTTTGTTCAGCCCCAGCGTGGGCTCTGTGATCTCGCAGAGCCCCGGGGCTGCCCCGCTTATAATTTTAGACAGATCCATTCAAGGCTGGCCCGCAGCGCGGGGCCGAACAAGCCGCGCATTGTTGCCGAGCCAGGAGCGACGGCCAAGAAAACCACCCCGAAAAACCCAAACACGTGTAGGGAGGAATATTTCCCTGGCGTTTGTTCGCTGCCAGGCCAGGTTGCCAAGCTCAGACAATTGCGGGAGAGGAGGTTTATCCCCTTCGAGAGGCATTTGCAGGCGGATCCCTCATGGCAGGGTGATGCTGGAGGTGTCTCTGCCGGCAGAGCCTCTCTGGATGGGGCGGCTCAGGGCTCTGGGTCTCATCCTGGAATTCCGGAGCTCTGGGATAATCGTGTCCATCCCTGAAGTCTCTCTCCACACGGACTGTGCACCTGTCACCTCGTGGCAGGGCAGCGGTTCGGGATGGAGGGACCTTGGCTGTTGGATCTCGCTGGTTTGTGCAGCCAGGGACAGGAACCCCAGTTCTCCTTCCTGAGCTTTCCCCTCAAATCTCTCTCTGGAGAGACTCCATCACAGTCCTCAACCCCTGAGCTTTCCTTGGGAATGCTGAACTCCCAACTCCTTGGGAAGGGAGAAAGCAGCATCAAAAAAAAAAAACAAAACAGGATGGAGGCACAAAGGTGGAAATATCGACCAGGAATTAAACTTCCATCACTCGAACTCCTCTGTCCTGGCCCTGGCGTTAACCTGAGGGTCACTGCACTCCTGAGGTTTATTTCCCTGGGCTGGTCACTTCCAGCTGGCTGCGAGCACAGGATTTTCCTGGTGGCTGCCATTTCTCAGGCTGTGGATTCTCTGCCAGAGCTTGGAGCCAGACTGACCTTCCCTGGGAGGTGCTTGTGTGGCTCTCGGACCTTGGCGAAGTGAAATGTGGCTGTCCCTCGGGGCTCGGTGAAGCACGGGGAGCTGTTTTGGTGGTGGTGGGTTTTTGAAAGATGGAAGGGGCAGAGAAGCGTCAGTGATGACAGTCTGACTGTCAGGAGAGCGTTTATGATCCTTTTGCCTGTCCTTCGTTATCCCTCCGTGTGTCCCAGGGAATGTCCAGGGCTCCCAGGGATCAGTTCGGAAAGGAGAGGCTGGTGAATGCCAAGAGCGCAGCCAAGAGCTGTGCCGCTCGAACCCGAGCTGTGCCGCTCGAACCCGGGCTGTGCCGCTCGAACCCGAGCTGGCTGCTTAAACCCGAGCCGTGCCGCTCAGACCCGAGCTGTGCCGCTCGAACCCGAGCTGGCTGCTTAAACCCGAGCTGTGCCGCTCGAACCCGAGCTGGCTGCTTAAACCCGAGCTGGCTGCTTCCTTTGTGCTCTGAAGGAGAGAGGTGTGAGGCCAGAGAGATCCGAGCAGGTGAGAGGGGTCCCGCAGGTGAGAAGTGATGCGTGCCAGCCGCACTTGCCCCGTGTGAGGATCGGGAGTTCAACAGCAAAACCCCTCCTGTGTGCTTAGCGAGGGCTCGGTGCTGTGACCGAGGGGAGAGGGAGAACGCCCGGAGAGCAAACTGCGCTGCAGAGCAGCTGAGGAGGATTTTCCATCGAGCAGGGACGCGAGTGAGTGACCGCACCCCTGCCAACGCAATTCCCATCGGGGCGGCATTGCCGGAGCCCGGAGCAGCTCCTCAGGTGCGGATCAGCACCTCTGGGAGGCATTTGGGGATGCTCGAGCAGCTCGTGAGGCTCGCTCGGGGTGCCCCGGCGTGTGACGGGGCTGTGGCTCTGCGTGCCGAGCCCTGACCCCCGCTGGCCACAAAGCGGCTTTTGTGAGCCCTCCCCGGCGGGAGTTAATGAGCGCAGGAGCCGCGGAGGCTCGGAGCCCGGGGCCAGGCGGTCACAGAGGGCATTGTGGCTGTCCTGGCCCTGCCTGCAGATCCCAGCGCAGGGAACACTGCGGGACTTGCCGTGCCTCCAGCCCGCGGCGAGGGCACCCCGGGGGCCACATGTGGGGCACGGTCAGCACCTCCGGGACCCCGGCGCTGGCTCTGGGGGCGGCTCGGTCCCACAGCCCGCCCGGGGGCACACGCAGGATGTGCCACTAACGAGCTCTGCTTCCCTGCCCGAGCCAAAAACGGGAGGCTGGAGTCAGCAGGGCTAATCCAGCCCCCTCTTACCAAAATACTCCAATACTTCCCAGCTATTACGGCGCTTGAAAGAATTTCTCGTATCATTTTAAATTCCAGGAAAGGTATCTCCCAGGGGAACGGCCGTGGCAGCTGCCTGCTCCTTCCTCTCATTGCACAGGGCCACCTCCACACCCAGGGCCACCTCCCTGCTCTTTCCTTTCTTGGAGAGGTGGCCGCTGCTCCTTCCAACAATGTCCCCGTTACCATAAATCCTTTCATGTCTCCGTTTCTCCCTGGAATTGCAGGGCAGTTTTGTTTTTTTTTTTCCCTCTTCCCCTTTGCTCCTGATTTTTGTCTCATGCCCTAAAGATATTGTTTACTTGACAAAACATCAAACCCAATCCCTGACCGCTCACGGTCATTAAAAATCCCATGGCAGTTTTGGGGAAGGCTCCAATTTGGCTAATTACGTTCTGCCATAAATATCCCCCTGCAGTTTTAATTGGATATGGTGTTCTTCATTTCCTGGCCATTACAGCTGGGTGGATGCTCCACGTTATTCCGTGGCCGTTCTATTTCACCTCATGTTTTGGTAGTGGCAGTGCTCGGAAAAGCTCCTTCTCCAGAGCAGAAGTTACCTAATTCCTGCTGGGATGAGAATGGGGAAATGCGAGGGGGAAAGGAGAAGCTGTCCCGGCTCTGTGACATCTGAAGGAGGGCCAGCAGCTTCCCTGGGCTGGGACGGGAGTGAATTCGGTCGTGGAGAAGTGAAAGAGCCACCTCAGCCAGGAGAGAGGTCATGGAAGGTTCGGAAATAACAGCGAAGGCTTCTCTCTCGTAACACCTTCCCTCAGTGCTAAAGGAATAATAATTATTATTGTTCTGTTAAGCCAAGGTTAGTCAGCGGCCCTGGGAACAATGGGGCATTCCTGCCCGTCCTTTCTTTGTTCCCGGCGGGGCCGCGCTGCCGAGGGAGCGCTGATGGTTATCGCCCATCCCAGCCCCGCATCCTCCCTCCCCGCACGGAGCCCCGATGGATATTAGCGCTCGGTAACGACCCAGTGGAAAACGAGCGTGAGACTTGGATGGGGGAGAGGAAAGATTTCTCTAAAGCCTGCGAGCAGCAAATAGGAACCAGTTGCTGGGGCGAAGTCATGTTTGGCAGGTCTTGGACTCGGAATGGTCACATCCCAGCTGAAGAAACTAATCAATGGATTCCTTCCATGCCTTCTGCGAACACTGAGCCATTGAGCGGCTCAGCTGGAGCTCAGAGCCAGGGCTTTCATGTCGCAGCTCTGAAGTGAACACAAATTAAGGCGGCTGCTGGGATGGAGTTCGAAGGAGAGACTCAGCTGCCCTGAGAGGAAACCTCCGTCCGCAGCCACTCCGTTCTTTTCCTCCCCTTTGGGGATTTTTGCCCTGGTGCTACTTTAGGAAGCATTTCCAGTTGCCCTGCGTGTAGGAGTTGCCATGCATTGCACCAGCAAAATGGAATAGACGTTTGGGGAGGCGCGAGGGGACGAGGCAAAGCTCAGAGGGGGTGAGGCAAAGCTCAGAGCTCTTCTGCAGCCATCCTGCACCAGGCTGGGCTCGGTGTCATTGGTTGTGTGGGACCAGGGCTCAGCCGGGATGCCAGCAGCGTGTGCATCTCTCCTAATAAAAACCTCACAAGCTGTGAGAAAACTCTTTATTAGCTTTGTCGTGGTCCAGAAGAAAAGGATCTCCAGCACAGGTGCCCTGGAGTTCAGCCAGTCCAGAGACTGTAACACTGCGGGAGAGGCTGAGCCAAAAGCATCGGCCCAGGGGAGCAGGGCTGCAGCAGAGACACCTCAGGGCACCCCCTGCCCCCTCTGTTGCTGCATCTCGATCCCTGGCAGCTCCATCCTCTGCCCAGGCGAGTCTCGTGCCCCGTGCCACCAGAAGCCCGTCCCAGGTTGTGTTTGGGCGAGTCCCAGTGAGCTCACCGCTCCTCCTCCTCCTCCGTTTCGGTCCGGGGCTTGCGGTTTGCTGCAGCCGCGCTCGGAGCGGGGCAGCGATCGGCCCGGGGGGGTCATTTCCATACGGTTGGGACCGCAGGTGCTTTCTGCTGGCTGCGGCAGCTGCACAAAGCCTCGCCCCGCCAGCTCCCTCCTCTCCCTGCCGCGGGACCCCAGCCCGGCCGAGCGCAGGAAGGGAAGGACTGCGGGGCTCCGATAACTGCATCGGGTTTCTCTTCCCAAGGCTGCTCTGGAAGGATCAGAGATCAGGCAGCTGTTTCTCCTGAATCCCCTTTTGATTTCCAGCGAGAAACGCTCTGCTAAACCTCCTCTCTGTAGTTTCTTCCGTCAATTGTTGCTGTAGAGGGAAGAAAGAAACCCAAACCGAGGGCAGGTGCGAGCTCACGATCCTGTCCTGGGGAGGGACCACATTTTATCCTTGCAGCCATCCTCTTTCCACCTTCGGATTTCCAGGTTCGTTCCTGTGGCAGGTTTCCAGCCCTGAGCCCGGCTGGGGCTCTCCCGAGCCCTGGGCGATCAGTGGAGGGAGGTGTTTGATCACCGCAAATCGCTGCTCCCCTGCCCCTGCTGCAGGAATAGGATTCCCAGAACAGAGTTTACAATTGGAAACAACATTGCCTAATTGGGAATGGGAGAGGTTGTCAGTGGGTGAGGAAGATGAACTCTGGGCTGGAGCTCCCCGCACGGCTCTCAGCCCTCCTGCAGCTCCATCTGCCTGCCCTGGCACAGCCCTGTGTGCAGCCAGCGCCAGCTCTCCACGTCTGGCCCCGCACCTCGCAGCTTCTTTCGGTTGCACAAATCTCCTGCTATAAATACGCCCGTGGTGGCTGAGAAAGGCCCTGCTGCAGAAGCGAAATACTCTGAGCTGCAGCGTTTGCATCTGCAGCTCATCTTTGGGGGCCTTGGGAGGTTTCAGGGGTGTGTGTGAGCGGGACCCTGCTCCATCCCGAGGGCTGAACCATGGCTCGGGGCCTGTGTTCACTTGAGCCCATCTGTGATGGGAGCAGCCTGATCTGCCCCAGAGACTCGGAGGCTGTTACAAACTTTCAAAGTGACAGAACCACAAGAGCTGGTTGCTAATGAGTTTTTTTCTCCGTGCCGGTAAGCTGACGTCTGTGAGTCATACTCTCCTTCTGCTCTGCCGTTTGTGGTCTGAAGTTTGTGCTACCTAAATACAATCAAACAGATTTCATGTGAAAACCGAGGTTCTTCTGTTAACTCCATGCCGTGCTGGCGTGATACTCATCTTGCATCTTCAAGATGCTTTTTATCCCGTCAGTTCCCAACTCTTTTTGGCCTCCTGCCTCTACCAAGCAGGCCTGGGAACAGCCACTACTGGCTGTCACCCTCCAGGACGCGATGTGCTCAGCTCTGCCCTGGCTGTGCCCGAGTCTGGGTGTGTGGGACAGGATCAGGCCGGGATGATGGGAATGCAGAGGGGTGATGGAAATGTGAGGAGATGATGTGAGCATGAAGGGGTGATGGGAGCTGAAGGGGTGAGTGTGAAAGGTTTATGTCGAGACAGTCGAAGATAACTGGTTTCAAGAACCATGGGTTTCGGGCAGTGGCTCCAGCCAGGGCGGCCTTTCCCCGTGCTCAGACTCTTATCCCGTCGTGTTTGCGGTAGGGATGCGAGCAGAGGTCGGGGCGGAGGCGCCCTGGATGCGCTGCCCCGCTCCATCCCGCAGCCCCGCTCCATCCCGCAGCTCCCGCTCCATGCCCGCAGCCCCGCTCCATGCCCGCAGCCCCCGCTCCATCCCCGCTCCATCCCCGCTCCCCCCGGCAGTGCCGGCTCCGCTCCCCGCGGTGCCGGGGCCGCCTCCGGGGCGGGTCGGGGCGGTCCCTCCGCCGCTGTCACCGCTCGGGGCCGGCCCAGCGCCCTCCCCTCGGCTCAGCCCGGCCGGGGCGGCGGCGGCGGGGACGGGCGAGG
>VZRF01004917.1:535657-545757 GCA_013396875.1 Vireo altiloquus
CTCCGCGCTCGGCGGGGCTCAGCCGCCGCCCCCCGCTCCCGGCGCGACGCCCCCGCGGCGCTGCCCCAGCCATGAAGGCGGCGGTGGATCTGACCATCATCAAGACGGAGAAGGTGGACATCGAGCTCTTCCCGTCCCCCGGTGAGCGCCGTGTTGTCCCCCTCGCAGCTCTGTCCCCTTCTCCCCGCGGGGGTGGCGGTGGGAGAGTTCTGCCCGGGGGAGAGGTTTGGCCCTGGGCCGGGGGTGGTCGGAGAGGTCGGTGCGGGAGTTTTTTGGGGTGTCTTTTGCGAGGGAGCACGGAGCGCGCCCCAAGTCCCAGCGTAGCGGCGCCGCCCGGGCTCTGCCCGCTGCCGAGGGCGAATTGACTTTCCGAGTGCTTTTATGAGTTTCCACCCCCCTCCCTCTCGCACAAACCATCCCGCCGCCCCTCCAGCCTCCTTCCCCCGTGCTCCTCCATCCTTGCCGGGGTGTAGGGAAGCCGTCCGGCGGGAGAGATGCGCTCCCCGGGGCTGCTCCCATCGCTAGCCGGGATGTTCGTTCCCCCATCCCTCGCTGGAAATGCCTTGTGTGGTCCAAGCACTCGCGGTATTTGGGAAACACAACTCCAGCGGTAACTGCTCTGGATTCAGCACGTTTAATCCAGGAAAACCCGCCGCTTTGATTTTTTTTTTTTTCGCCCTTCTGAAGCTGGAGAAATGGGTGGAGGGAGCAACACGTTACTGCAGGGAGGCGAGAGGGGTTTTTTGTGTGTTGGAGCGGTGAGTTCAGCTGCTGCTGGCTGTGGTTACTGCTCCGAGCCCAGCCTTGACCAGAATAAGGGCTGCTGTTCACACACTGCTGGCGTCTGGCTGCTCACTGACCCCGGGCTCAACTGCTCCCTGCCCTGCCCAGGCGAGGTGGAGGATGGAGCTTGGAGGGAAAAAACCCCCAACCTCCTTTTTCTGCATTAAGCGAGTCCTGTTGCCTCATCTCTCCTCGCTGCAGTTCCCACTAGAAGGTTGCTGGATTTTGAACAGTGCTGGTGCGACAGAGAAAATTAAAGATTGAGTTTTACATTTCTCTGCCGGTTAGGAAGTTTCTAGGGAAGCCAGAAAGGAGGCAGAGCTCCTGCAGGCATCGGGATTTTGGGCTGCATGTGGAAATAAAATGACAGCTGAGTGCCGGAGCCGCACAGGGGTTGGTGCTTAGACTTCAGTAGCTGCTGGTGCAGCATCAGCTGGGCTGCAGAGAGCTCCAGAGTCAGCACCCGCCTGGGCATCAGCCGTCCGTGGGCTAAGGAGTGTCCAGCGCAAGAGGGTCTCCCTTGGGATCCTTCCTCCCGCCCTCCCTGACCCTGTGCTGGCCAGAGCAGGGCCAGTGCTCCCCGACAGCAGCGCTGAGCTCCAGGCAGGGCTGGGCAGCCTTCAGAATGCCCGAGAGATGCTGAGGATGCACCCACAGAGCTGAGATGAGAGGCTCGAGCAGAGCTGAGGAGCCGTTTGTGACTATTTGCTGAAACTTCGGTGAAGACTCATTCCTGCCCTTCAGCTCCCGAGGGCAGCCTGTTTGCTTGGAGGGGTGGAAAATGGGATAGGAGTGAACACCTGGACCGTCAGGGCGGGATGGGTTTGCTTTTCACTCCGGAGTAAAGTATCCGTTTAGATTTGCGCTCTGCTGGGGTGGGTGAGAGCTCTCGAGAGGCTCCGAGTGTCTGAGCCCTGGAGCAGTGGAGTTCTCTGGTGCCCAAAGGGAGGTCTCAGAGTTTCACCCTGCCTTAAGTTCACTTTCTTCCGTCCCTGAGAGCTCTGCTGCAGCTGATGTCAGCAAACAGTTCTTAGAGCTGGCCCAAAGTTTAAACTCGGGCAGGAAGAGAGCAGAAAAACCCGAGAGGCAGAACAGAGCTGCTCCCCCATGGGGCTGGGCTGCAGCCGCTCCTGTGCTGGTGGCTGCGCTCGCTGGGAGCCACAAAGGTCAGCGCTGTCAATTAGCTGGCTTAACCTCATTTCCCCTCCCGCCCGGAGAGAACGCGGCAGCTTTCTGGTTCGGTGGGATTGATGGCGAGGGAAGCAGTGAGGATGCTGCTGGGTTGTGTTCCTGGGGTGCAGCAGTGCCGTGGGGAGGGAACATCGCTTCCCTCTGCTCCTGGAGGGCTCATCTGCTCCCTGACGGTTCCTTCAGCCCTGACTCTGCCACCAAGTGTTCCCATCATCCTGAGTTCCAGAATGGGCTGAGGAGGCCTCCAGCCCCCTGTCCCTGCACAGAGCAGCCGTGCCCAGTGTGGTCCCTGGGGCTAACCCGAGGCAGGGAGGGTCCCTGCAGACAGAGGATTTCAGTTGTGCACGGTGTTTGATGTGCCAGGTGCCTGCTGCCCCAGAAAACCACACCTCTGTCCCCTCTCACGCCCCAAACCAAACCCTGCTCCACCCCACACCTCTGCCTTCAGAACTTCGGGGGGATTTGTGGTGTGTCTGAAGGATTTAAAGATAACCTGGAAGGGATGTGGGGCTGTAGGAAGCTTCCAAAGCCAATCCCCCCACTCCAGCCCCACTGTGAATTCCCAATGTGTGAGTGAGATGAGCAGGTCAGAACCAGAGCCCCACTGGGGTGGCTTCTCCTTTCGTGTACCATTTTATGTGCGTGGATATTTTTCTGAGGCTCTGATGGAGAGGATGCTAACATCACTTGTGGCTGTACGTACGTGGCCAATCCTCCAGTGGCTGGGTGGGACGGTTTTTGAGACAGTAAAACCCCAAAGGATGCAAAATTCAACCCCAAGGGTTGAACTAAACCTGGGGGCTGCTGAATGCTGCCCTCCACCAATCCCTTAGTTTGCTGCAAGCCCTGTTTGCTGGCTGTGGGCAGAGTGGGGAGCAGCTCCCCATCCCTCCCTGGGAGCTGTGGGGTGTCATTGGGGTTTCCAGGCACTCATTTCTTGCTAAGGACGCTGCAGATTTGCTGTCCCCGAGGTCCCAGAGCAGGGCTGTAATCCCAGGTGTCATTCCTGGTCATCCCAGGCGGAGCAGGGATGCTGAGCTCCCCACCCTGCATCCTCCTTTTGCCTCCTTTTCCCGGAGCTGTGTTACGGGAGCAGATTTGTTCCTGGAAAAGGGATTCGCTCTGCACACTCGCAGCGCAGAAATCCAAACTCTTTGGCTTTTCTGCTCTTCCCATGCCTACCCTGAGGACAGCTGGGACATGGACACGTTGTTTCCATTGGCCTGTGCGTGGGTGGCATCCCAGGGGTGTATTTTTATCTGGCAAGAGCCTTTCCCTCTGTTTAGGATTTGGGACAACATCACTTAGGGCTGAAGCAAGATTTTCCCTTCCAACCCAAACCTCTGTACGGTTCTGGTTCTCCTGCTGTGGTGGTGCAGGGCACAGGGAAGCTCCTACACAGCTTCCATGCTGCTTTTGGGGGTGGGAGCTGCCTGAGTCGTTCTTGTCCCCCTTCCCACAGCCAGGTCGGGCTTTGCTTTCACTTTCAGTGCAGACCAATACGGGAGTTTGCATTTACAGTGAGCCTGGCAAATGCAGAGCCCCTCTGCAGAGCCTCGCCGAGGCGAGTGGCAGAGAAAATCTTCCTTCTTTAGGTTTTAGGAGAGTATTCTTCATCCTGCCCCCTGCCTTGTCTCGGGAGGACAAGTTTGCAGCCATCCCTGGCTCCCAGGGGTGCACAGAACGGGGTCCCAGCCGGATCCCCCCTTCCAGCGGGGTCAGCCTGCTGAGCTGCTCGGGATAAAAGCGCTCAGGGACTTGGAACATTGTTCTCATCTGAAAAGAAAGGTCGGATCCTGCGTTATCCAGCTGGGTCAGCTGCTGTGTGACTCAGTTTCCCTGCTGCTGACGGGAGCCGGCTCCTGCATGGCCACGTTTCCTTTCCGTGCGGGATAAAGCTCAGCAGAGAGCTCCAGCATTCCCCTCCCTGCTTTGGGATGCTCCAGCATTCCCCTCCCTGCCTTGGGATGCTCCAGCGTTCCTCTCCCTGCCTTGGGATGCTCCAGCATTCCTCTCCCTGCTTTGGGATGCTCCAGCATTCCCCTCCCTGCTCTGGGATGCTCCAGCATTCCCCTCCCTGCTTTGGGATGCTCCAGCATTCCCCTCCCTGCTCTGGGATGCTCCAGCATTCCTCTCCCTGCTCTGGGATGCTCCAGCATTCCCCTCCCTGCTCTGGGATGCTCCAGCATTCCCCTCCCTGCTCTGGGATGCTCCAGCATTCCCCTCCCTGCTCTGGGATGCTCTCTGTCCCTGGCTCTGCCTCCGCGGTGCTCACCCTTCCTCCCCGGGACACGCAGGATGCCAGAGCCTGCGGAGAGGAAAGCTCTGATTGGTGATTCCAGGGATGCAGGGAATCGCAGCCGGATCCTTTGGAATGCTCTGCGCTGCAGTGCAGCCAAGGTGAGAGCTGGGCTCGGCTGGAGATGCTCTGTGTGGGCTGGAATCAGCAGCAGCGAGGCTGCGGCTCGGAAATGGAGGGCTTGGGGCTGCTCTCGCCTTTTCGGAGCTGATTGCCTGCGGAGGAGGTGAGAACTCAGCTGAAGAAGAGCAATTACCTCTGTATGCGCTGACAAAATGCCCATTACTGCGGTATCCAGCCGGGATGCGGGAATGAGAGGCTCCCAGGAGGGGGGACTGGCTGCACTCGGCTGCCACCAGCTCCAGCTTTTTTTTCATGTCAGCTTCACACCAGAGCTCTGAAAAGGGCTGGAAAGGGGCAGCTCGTGGAGCTGTCCCGCAGGGACACATCCACCACAGCGCATCTCTGGATTTTAACCCGGGTACAGGGAGGGAGATTTCCAGGGAGCAGGAGCAAACCCCCGTTCCTGCCGCGATTTCATCCTAAACTCCCCAAAGCACGCACCGAGGGTGTAATTACAGCGTCGTTACATGGAGTGGCCCCTAATTAGCCGTGTAATTACAGCGTGCCATGCTTTGATGGGCCTTATAGAATGTAGGGATAACGCTGGAATGCTGCGCTCCGGCTCTCAGAGCGAGCTGCTGAGACATCCTGAGACATCCTGAGCCTTCTGCACTCCCAAATCCAGAGCAGATTGCAGGCAGGCAGGCAGCGAGGGGCTGGGACTGAGCGGGACTGTGGCTGAGCTTTGCCAGGGGATTATCCCAGAATCCCAGAGTGGTTTGGGTTGGAATGGCCTCAAAGATCTTCTCGTCTCACCTTGTCTCTTCTCTCTCTCTTCTCATTCCATCTGGGACACCTCCCACTATCCCAGGTGGCTCCAAGCCCTGTCCAGCCTGGCCTTGGGCACTGCCAGGGATCCAGGGGCAGCCACAGCTGCTCTGGGAGCCACCTCTGGATTTGGTGCTGTGGAAGTGCAGTGGCTGTGTCCTCTGGAACAGATCCTGCTGGATCAGGCTTAGGGTGCAGAGACTGTCCCGTAGATTAATCCCTCGGGCGGGTGTAAGCCCAGACTGACTGAATACACTTCAGAGGTGTGAACAGGCAGAGCTGTCACCCTAAATGGCTCTTGTCAGCTGTGGCACCAGGATCCGCAGGGATTTTGGGGAAGAAGGGAACAAATCCAAGTAAATCTGTCCCAGATAAGGCAGGAGAGTCTTTTCCTTTTTACGCTGTCAGCTGGTCCTTGCATGGCACGATTTGGGACAGCAAGTGTCACTGCTGTCCCTGGTACCAAGGATGGAGCTCTGGCACCCTCCAGGCTGACAGATCCTGCCTGGAGGAGCACCTGTGCTGGGTGGGGATGTGCCAGGACCTGAGGAGGTGCACAAGGAGGGGAGGATCTGCTTTATTTGAGCACTGAAATTCCCCTGGAGCCAGGGCCTGGCTGTGAATTGGGATCCTGGGATATTCTTAAGGGTGCAAGGTTGTGCCTCTGTAGGTCAAGCCCTGACTCCCCAGTTGGCTTTTTGGCTGGGAGTTCTGGTGGATTCCAGTGTCTCCAGTGCCTCCTGGTGCAGCTCCAAGCCCCATCCCAGCAGTGGCACAGTCTGCAGCTGATCTGAGCAGCACAGCTGCCTCACAGCCAAAAATCAGCCCTGCAGCCCTTTTTTTGTAACCCCACGCCACAGTTATCCCTCTCAGCTCTTTTGTTCCTCTTCCGTGACTAAGCTGCTCGCTGCCTGTGTTTCTTTTTTTTTTCCTTTCATTGTGTAGTTTATAATCTTCCAACGAGATGCAGACAAAAATTTGTTTGCAGCGCTGGCCAAGAAGGCTCTCGTTTCCCTGGCACGGGGCCATGCTTACATCTCCAGTCAAAATACTGCTGGTTAAACAATAAATATTTATTGATTCTCCTCCGAGCTCCTACATTTTTCCCAGGTGCAGTGGAATTTGAGGCGGGGGGGAAGCGCTTGAGTGGTGCCCATGGCAGAGCTGGGAGATGGCTCTGGAGGTAACAGACCCTGCTGGGGGATCTCCTCCTGCAGAGGTGACCCTTGGGAGGCTGGGGTGGCTCCTGCAGGGCTCCTCTCATCTTCCCAGCACAGCTTTGAGGATTGGTGAGCATTCAAACCCCCAGGTTTGAGGATTGGTGCCTGCAGGCTTCCCTGGAAATGATGGGAGAATGTGGAAATCTGCACACTGTGCCTGAATACCTCCTGGAACAGGGGAGGGACAGTCTGGGGTGGGCACAGAGCTGGCAAAAAAAAAGAATAAATCCCCGAATCCCAGAATGGTTTGGGTTGGAAGGACCTTCAGGCTCATCCAGTTCCACCCCTGCCATGGGCAGGGACACCTCGCACTGGCCCAGGTGGCCCAGGTGGCTCAGCCTGGCCTGGGACACTGCCAGGGTGGTTTCAGTTTGTGATTTGGTCTCAGGGCAGCCACCCCTGGCTCGGGAGCCATTCAGAAGCTGCAGATGTGGCCTTGCAGAGCCCAAGCCCTGCACGGCTGTGCTGAGCTGGACACAGAGCCTTCAGTGCTGTGCCCAGAACTGCTCCAAGGTGTCCCGTCCTTCTCCAGAGGGGTGGCCCTGGATGGAGACAAACCCTGCCCTGTCACCGCCGGCTCTTTCTGAACTGAAACTCTGCATTTTTATGTTGAGGTTTTGGGGTTTTTTTTCACTCAACTGCCAAAACTCCAAGAGCTGATTTGCTGCTCTGCCCCGTGAGCAGCACCAGCTCACAGCAGCCCTGTCCCTGTGCAGGACCAGGCAGGTGACACTTTTCTCCCTGTCCCTCCCTGGCCCTGCTGACCCTGCACAGTTTCCAGGCCGTGTCCAGCTCTGTGCAGGGCAGGTGGAGCCAGGGTCAGCAGGAAGCCGGTGCAGCACTGCCCCTCAGCCCCACATCTGGTTCCTGGAGCCAGAAAAACGTCAAAAATGCACTGAGAAACGGCAGCTTGCTTCCCCAGAGAGGGAAATGCCCTCGTTCCTGTGGCTCCCTCTGCTTTGGGAATGAGAATTGGAGCCGCTGTGACAGCCCCGGTTGTGGATTGGGACGTGCAAAGTCACAGGGCTCTGTCTGGGTCTGAGCTGGGCTCTGGGGCTGCAATTCCCATTCATTCATCTCCCGGCTGGGCACAACAACAATCCCTGCTCCAGCAATTCCCTGCTTTCCAGCTTTTTTCCTGGTGTTTAAATCTCTCCTGTGAAGCGAGGAGAGGCAGAGGCTCAGCTCAGGCGCCTGGGGCAGGAACCCTGAGGTTGTTTGGGCTGGAACAAACATCCTGGGAGGGAGGATGAGCAGGGAGCACTGCTCTCCTCTGGGATGGTGTGTAGGATATCTTCCCACCCAACCCCAGTTTCTGGGGTGGCTGTGGGGCTTCAGGCTGCCTCCCTGGGAGGGAGGATGAGCAGGGAGCACTGCTCTCCTCTGGGATGGTGTGTAGGATATCTTCCCACCCAACCCCAGTTTCTGGGGTGGCTGTGGGGCTTCAGGCTGCCTCCTCACCCCAGCTGAGCATCCATGGCTTGTTAATGAACAAAATGCATTTTCTTACACGGAGCGGATCCTAAATTGGCTCCACATGGATTCTGGAGGTTGTCGCACTTTCCCGGAGGGTGATGGCATGAGCAGGAATGTGGGATTGATGAAAGAAGCCAGACACTGAGTCCAGAGCTCCCCCTCTCCCCTCGCCGTGCCCCCTCTCCCCCCATCCCATCTCAAATACTTGACGTGATTCCAAGGCATTCTTCACATGGCTGGTGGGGAGCACAGGAGGAGCCAGCCCAGGAATGGGATTTTCCTTAAATGCAGCTTTTTTGGTAAAGCTTTGGAGCCTCTGACCCCAAATGATGTTGAGGAAAAGCTTGATGAGACCTTTCCTTTTAGGGAAACTGAGGCAGGGTGCTCCCATTGCTCCACATCAGGAGGTGGGAGCATCTTCAGTCAGGTGCTCTGTCTGCAGGATTCCTGATCTCCATGGGCAGTGTTCCACTCTCCGGCTCCTCCCTGGCTCCCGCGGGGCACCAGGCAGGCCCAGACCCCCCCACACCCCCGGAATTCCCAGTTTGGGGGTGCTGGGTGCCCAGCTCAGCATCCCTCGGGAGCCAAGCATGGCACGGCAGGATGGAGCTGCCTGGGATTCCCTCTGGGATGCTGCCTCTGCTGGGATGGCCCTGCAGGGCAAAGCTGCTGACTCAGGGAAGCTGCACTGCCACCAGCAGACCCCGAAAGCTGGAGCTGGACACCTCCAGAACACTTTGGGGGTGTTCTGTGTTGTTTTCCACCCGTTGTCAGCACTTTTTATCACAAGAATCAAACGGTGGCTTTCTGACCCACATGAAAGTTTTTTTTTCAGAGGTGCCTGCGTGCGTTTGTGCGAAGCCACTGAATTTTGGTCACTGCTCTGGAAGCAGCAAAGGGGATTTTTGTTTTCTTACCTTTTAGTTTTGAGCAATTGTTTACCGAAACCTGAACCCTCTGAAGAAACAACTTGCAAAAGCTGAGTAGTCCTGGCTTTTTCCACTGGAAAATTAAAAAAAGATGGAGTGGAACACGTGAAATTTGGCTCTTTTTTTTTTTTTTTTCCTTCTTTTTTTTACCCATTATTGTTAGAAGTGGTTTGAAAATGCAATGCCAAGAGCTTTCTCTTTTCAAGTGCTCGAGGCACGTTACCCAACTGCTCCATGAGGTCAGCAAGCACAATTCTGCAGCTGCAAATGAGGAAAAACTCCTTTGCTCAGTGGCTGGCCCCAGCCCCGGGCAGGAGGAGCCCAGCAGGTTGGAGTGGCATCGCCGTGCCCTGAGCCCCATCCTGGCAGTCTGGGCTCGGTGTTTGGGTTCTGGGAGGCTGGGAAGGTTTCCCTTTCCAGCGGCAGCGGCGGGGTTTGGGATCCGGAGCTGTCCCGGTAGCCGGGGCCGCTCCTCGCTGGGGCTCTTCCCATCCCTTTAAGCGGCTCCAGATTTGAATTTGGCTCCGAAGGCAGGCACATGAAAGGCCCCGGCCTGGGCCTGTTTGCCTCCGAGCGGGATGACTCGCACTGGACCTGCTTCCAAAGGGCCATATGGATCCTATAGAGTGACCCGGCGGCATGGGGAGGGCAGGGGAGCAGGGGGAGCAGGGTCTGTGCCACCCCCGGGCTGGACCCTCTCCCTCTGGAGCTGTGTCACTCCCAGGCTGGACCCTCTCCCCCTGTATCGCCTGTGCCACCCCTGGGCTGGACCCTCTCCCCCCGGAGCTGTGCCACCCCCGGGCTAGACCCTCTCCCCCTGTAGTGCCCTCAATGCCTTCTACTCCCCCCAGGCACTCACCGAGAGCCACAGCTAGGCTAAAAGAGATTAAAAAAACGCCCCGTGGCAATTTATTTACTCATCTGGAGGGCACAGCCCCGGCGGTCTCTTGACTCAGCAGTCCGGGGCCGATGGGAGCTGCGGGAGCAAATTCCAGGCAAGAAATAATCTCATGACTTGTCTCGGAAAAGATTGCTCCGCGCGGATCCCTGACGGTCACGGAGCGCTCCGGGCCTGACCAGGCTCCCGATTTCCCAACCCGGGCAGCAGCGCCGGCCAAGCATCCCGCGGGACTCGCTGCAGCCTCTCCCTTGGAAGAGCAGGGCTGGATCCGGGGATGGGGATGGCACGGGGGCCTGGCAGCCGATGCCTGTCCCCGCCTGGCACACGGAGGGTGGGGAGCTGGCGCTGGCCAGGGCAGGGAGCCTGGAGCTTGAGGCTCTGTTGGTTTTTGGGGCATTCCTCCTTTTTCC
>VZRF01004917.1:546381-588785 GCA_013396875.1 Vireo altiloquus
GCCTTGGAAGAGCAGGGCTGGGTTCGGGGATGGGGATGGCACGGGGGCCTGGCAGCCGGTGCCTGTCCCCGCCTGGCACACGGAGGGTGGGGAGCTGGCGCTGGCCAGGGCAGGGAGCCTGGAGCTTGAGGCTCTGTTGGTTTTTGGGGCATTCCTCCTTTTTCCCCTCCACTTCCCAGGGAGGGTTTAATCCCTTCCTTCATCCCCAGGCGATTTTGGTTCCTCCATCAGTGTTTTCACCTAGGCACTGGCATCACCTCCGGCAGGGCTGGCACCAAGGATGACTTTCGAAGCACATTTATCCTTCTTTTTTTTTTTTTTTTTTTTTTTACTCCTGTTGGCTTTTTTTCATCCTACATTTCTCTCGTCCTGGTCTTCTTTCCCCGCCTCCTGCCCGTCCAGAGGCACTGGAGCTCTGTCCCGCTCTGAGGGCTCTTTGGGAGGTCTGGTCCCATGCCCGGTGCCTTCCCGAGGGCGCTGCGAGTGGCGTGGGATTACACCAAGCTGGGAATTGAGGATCTTTCCAAACCCGAGGGGAGGAAAGCCCGGGGGGTGGGCAGGGCTGTTGGACTGACAGCTCCTGTGATCAAGGATTGGGATCGAGGTTTGGGATCACACAGCTCCTTGGGCCATCCCACCCCCCTGGAAAGGAGCTGATCCCACGCACGGTGCCCTTGGAGGTGCAGGGAGAGGAACNCATGCCCGGTGCCTTCCCGAGGGCGCTGCGAGTGGCGTGGGATTACACCAAGCTGGGAATTGAGGATCTTTCCAAACCCGAGGGGAGGAAAGCCCGGGGGGTGGGCAGGGCTGTTGGACTGACAGCTCCTGTGATCAAGGATTGGGATCAAGGTTTGGGATCACACAGCTCCTGGGGCCATCCCACCCCCCTGGAGAGGAGCTGATCCCACGCACGGTGGAGATGCAGGGAGAGGAACCAGCCTTGAATCACTGAGGAGTCACTCCTGGAGCACCAGGAGCACCCAAGGGAATCTCACACCCCTCTAACCACACATCCAAGTCCCTGCCAAAGCTCCTCCAGCCTCGTTAGGGCTGATGGAGGATTCCTGGAGTTCCTGGCAAGGGCTCCCGGCTCCCGAGTCACCAAATGCCGCCCCCTCCACCCCCTCCTCCACCGAGTCTCTCCTAAAGAGCCTCTTGGCCCGAGCAGCCGAACTCAATCAGCCCTTTCACCATCTGCTCCCAGGCACTTCTGCCGGGGAGGGCTCGGGGCCAGGCAGGCTGTAATTCCTTAATAGCTTCCGGATGCTGCGCGGGGTGGATGCGAGGCCTGGGAGTGCCTCAGCCTCTCTCCCCCAGCCCTCGCCGAGGTTTCCAAGCTCAGGCTTCCTCTGGGCAGATCCGAGCACCTCCAACTGCTTGGATTTATCCCTGCCTGCCCTTGGTTCGTCCCGGCTGAGGCCGGGAGGTGACATAATCCTGTCCTGGACAACGCTTGGCTCTGGGATGGGGATGACTGAGGCTGATGGGGCAGCCCAGCTCGTCCTTGGCTGCCTTCCCCAGCTCACTCCCACCTTCATCTTCCCAGGGCTTGGTCTGGCCCAATGCCTGCACTGGTTCCTTCCCTGGTGGGAAGTTTCCTAGAAGTAGGAGCTGGGAAAGAAGAGCTTCCTGGGGTCGATTGGGAAAACCCTCGTTCCTGTGCCTGAGGATATTGGAAACCTGGATGTTGCGTGGTGTAGCACATCTGGGCAAAGCCCAGGAGCCCCGTGCTCAGCCTGGGATGGAGAGGATCAATCTTGGGGCTCTCCTGGAAAATCCTCTTTGTTGGTTCTCTAGTCTGCTTAGAAATGAAGGAGCATTGTTCCTGGGAGGCTGTGAGATGGAATCGCTTTGGCACTGCCGTTCTGAGGCTGGCGTGGGCTGCACAGCTTTGGTTCCCAGGTTTCTCCCAGGGCCCTTCCTGGCCTCCATCGCTGGGGGATGGAGCTTGGGCAGGGCTCAGGGAGGAGGAGTGGTGAGGCTGGCAGGAGCACCAGGGATGGCTGTGTCCCCGGTGCCCTGCAGGTCCCACATGGGAGCAGACCCTGGTTCTCCTCTCAGCGATCCCTTGGCTCACACAGCTTCCAGCCCAGCCAGGAAAACTCTCCTGTCCTGCTGTGGCTGCTGGGATCCTGTGCTGCAGTGCAGAGCCTGTCCTGGGCTGGGCCATGGGCAGCGTGTGGGACACCAGCAGTGCCCGTGGAGGTGCCGAGGTGGCATCAGCAGAGTCACAGCCCCGAGGGGAGCTGAGGACATGGGGCTGCCTCAGGTGGCAGAGCAGAGGGAGCACCTTTTGCCTCTCCTGTCCAGCTGGTCCTCCCTCCCCTCCTGTGGGATGCTGCTGTGCCGGGAGATGCTGCTTGGGAAGGGGCTTGGGGCGTGTGGCGACTTCTGTGAGCTGCCCTGGGGTGGGGTTAGCTGCAGAGGGGCTGTTGGGTGGATTTCAGTGCCTTTGAGTGCATTTGAGTACATTTGAGTGTGTATTTGAGTGTATTTGAGTGTGTGTTTGTGAGCCCTGGCCACAGACTCCCTCAGAGAGGAGGGGTCAAGGCACTTGCGAGGGCAAATCTTCAGGGCAGTAAATCCAGGGATGCAAAGGAGTCAATCCATGAGCACTCAGGGGAACTGGAGGCATGTGGATCGTTACCTGCCGTCCCTTGGCAGCTGCCAGCAGAGCTGGCTGTTTGCTCTGAAGAGTTATAAATAATTTTGTTATTAAAATGATTGATTATCCTCGGTCTAATATTATTTAGGCAGAGCAAACAGTGCTGAGATTTACCAGCTGCTCTTTGACCTCCCAACCCTGATCTGTTTGCAGAAAGCCTGTGCAATTATTTGTTTGATTTCAAAGCTAAATATCCTAATCTTCCCTCTCCGCCTTTGGAAGCTGCAGCTGGCACGGGGACAGCTCGGGCTGGTGGGGGAGGCTCCTGGTGTGCAGTGACACCTCCCTGGGCACAGAGGGGTGAGGGGGGACAGGATGGTCACAGGTGAGGACAGGGAGAAGCTCTTGGGCTCCTCCTCCTCCTCTGCACGCCCCGTGGGGCCGAAGATGTGTGGAAAAAGGGGAAGCTGGCAGAGCGTGAGCGAGGGCTGTGTGTGGATGCCTCTGCCCGGCGCGGGACGCGATGCGCTGCGGCTTGCAGCTGCCATTGAGCAATCCCTGTCTGGCTGGCACTGCCCCGCGGGGAAGGGGTGGCCGGGAAGGCTGCGGAGGAGGGGGTGGGACAGGCAGGAATCTGCAGCTGCCGAGCGGCGCAGGGCTCGCCCGGTGCCCGGGGCAGCGAGCGGAGGTGACCCGGAGCTGCCGAGCCTCCCTGCCTCGTCATCCTCTGATCCTTCCGCATCACCGCATGGTGCTGGCAGCATCCCCTGGGATGTTCTGGGCTTGGGGAAGCCGAAGGAACATCCCTAGGGACCTTCCCCTCGTGACTGCATGGACAGACCACCGCGGCCCTCCCTTGCAAACCTCCCCGCGGGATGAACAGAGGCTTTGATGTGGGTGGAAATACCGAGGGGGTTGAACATCGCCCCAGGGCACTGCTGCTGTCCTGCCATGTGCTGCCCTCGTGTCTGGCGTGACTCGGCCCTGGCCCAGCCTGGGGGCAGGGGCTGGACACAGAGGGATCAGTCTGTGCAGGGAAACCAAGGGAAGCTGGGGATCCTCAGGACAGATGGATCCAAGGTGTTTGGCCGAGCAGCTCCGTGTCTAATCCCTTCCCAAGGCGAGGATCAGTGAGGCTCCTGTTGGGAGCCGTGGTTTCCCAGCAGCAGGGACATCTCTGGAGTCCATCTGCCCCAGAAATGTGTCCTGGTGACAGGCAGCACAAATGATGGGGTTTTATCCAGGGCACGGGGTCACTGCTCAGGGATCATGGGACTGTGGGATGAAAACATCCGAGCTGTGAGGTCACGTGTGGCTGCTCACAAAGTGTGCTGGCACAGTTTGTTCCTCAGGTGTGTCTGAGCCGGCTCAGAGGGTTGAGATCCTGTTGTGGGTGATGAAAGAGCTCAGCTTGAGTGAAGGTTCCTTGGCCCTTCTCCTGCTGCGAGGGGACAGCCCTGCCAAGAGATCTCAGCCTTCCCTTTTCACACTTCCCATCCTGACAGCCTCTTCCCCACACAATGTTCTGCCAATTATCCTCAACCTGGCCTTGCTGCATCCCTGCTCTCCCTTGCTGGGAGGCTCTGGCGTGTGGTTTGGCAGCCCCAGCCTGCAGCAGCAGCTGGAGGTGTTGGAGCTGAATCCCCTTTGCCTGTCCCTGTTCCTGGGTGATGATGAAGGAGAGGGAGATGAGTATCTGGAGAAGAGTCTGAGGGTTTGTTTGGATGGATGGAGAAATGTTCCACCTGAGCAGCCCGGGGTGATCACAGCAGTTTCCTTGGGGCACCCCGAGGGTGCTTCTGCAACCCAGGATGAATCTATGTCAGGGTTCTGGGGTGGGTTCATCCTTCTCTTGGGACAACTCCTCCAGTGCCATCCCTTCTTCATCAAAGATGCCAGAAATGGCATCAGCGGCGAGACTGGAGGGGAGAGCAGCAGAATTCCCAGGTTTCACCTGGCTGGAGGGGAATGTGATCCCTCAGGGATGCTGGGTGTGGATGAGCTGGAACACTGTGTCCTCCCTGAGTGTGGGATTGCCCTGGGAGCCTCGGGGGGCATGGCTGAGACCGAGGGGACAGCGAGGAACTTCAAACGGCTTCTGGTCACAGCCTGTGAGCGCCTCGGGCTCTGTGCCAGCAGCACGGGAATCTCTCCTGTTGTTTGCTCTGTTTGGCGCTGGGCTTGGCAGGGTTTTTCCCCTTTTTTCCCCCATTTCTGTTGAGCAATCCGAGCTCTGCGGGGTGTGAGGAGCTGGTTGGGTTGGAAGGAGCATCTCCCGAAGGTGGAGCAGCACCACGGGCACAGCCTGGGCCGGCTGGTTACACTTGACCTGCTTCCAGCGGGGCTGGGTGTCCATTACAGGCTTTTCCCAGCGCCGGGAGCACACGTGTGGCCGTGCCCGGGGATTAGAGCTCCTTAGCCACGCGGTTAGCAGGGATTAGGGCGATTATCCCGCGGCGAGCGTGGCTCACAGGTTTGCGCCAGGCTGGGAGCATCCTCCCGGCGCTGCTGAGGAGTGATCCCAGCCCGGGAGAGAGGTGCTGATCCCAGCCCGGGAGAGAGGTGCTGATCCCAGCCTGGGAGAGAGGTGCTGATCCCAGCCTGGCAGTGAGGTGCTGATCCTAGCCTCGGAGAGAGGTGCTGATCCAGCCTGGAGTGAGGTGCTGATCCCAGCCTGGAGTGAGGTGCTGATCCCAGCCTGGAGTAAGGTGCTGATCCCAGCCTGGCAGCGAGGTGCTGATCCCAGCCCGGGAGAGAGGTGCTGATCCCAGCCTGGGAGAGAGGTGCTAATCCCAGCCTGGGAGAGAGGTGCTAATCCCAGCTCCAGCGGGGATGCTGCTCTTACGAGGTTCCATTGGGAAGGAGGGAGGGAAGGCTGGGTACCTTCCGAGCAGGAGGGGTTTGGGCACCCGAAGGGTTGGGCAGGTGGAGGTTGCTCCTCCTGGCCTGGCTGTCTCCAGGGCTTTAATTAACCCAGACTCTGCCCTTAGGCCAGCGGGCTCAGGAAAGGCTGGTGGGAGGTTTAGGTTGTGGTGCTGTCAGATCTAAAGGGGCTTCAGAGGCTGTTCAGAGCTGATCCGAGAGTGGGAGAGTCTTGTGCTGAGCTGATGGTGGTGCTGGAGCTGAACCACTCCAGCCTTGTAGCATCTCATCCTAGAACCTTTAAAGGGTTGGGTTGGGAGGGATCCCAAAGCCCATCTCATTCCATGGACCCCTCCCCTATCCCGGGGGGCTCCAGGCCCCGTCCAGCCCTGCTCAGGGATGGAGCAGCCACAGCTGCTCTGGGCAGCAATGATGGAATTTTATCGATGCCCAATGTTGTTTCTGACTGCTTGGACAGTTCTGCCGAGTGCTGTTAAACCACGACCACATTCCCCAGCCCCAGAGGTGGCTGCATCTCCCCAGGGTTTGCTTTGCCTGTCTGTGCTCCTTCCAGCAGCTGAAATGGGGAGCATGGAGTGAATCCGCAGCCGAGGGAAGCCCCTGAGCTGCTGCAGGAAGAGGAGCTGTGGCCCTGCTGAGCTGGGGGAGCTTTCCCGTAATCGCAGCAAGCGTTGACTCAGGGGCTGTGGTTTAGCTCAGCTTTGGCCCTGGCCTTTCTCTAGCACTTCATTCCCGCTTTTCTCCCACAAAAGCTAAGGATGGAGCGAGCTGCCCACCAGGCTGCTCCCCTGCGAGCTCCTGGGACTCCCAGGGATGCTGCTTTCCCAGGACTGCCATCCAACACCCACACTGAAAGCAGGGAGAGGGAGGGAGGAGAAGGAGCAGGAGCCTGAGCAGGGCAGGGTGTGACTGATGGCAGCTGCAGAATCCTTTCCCTGGGCCTGGTTCCTCCAGAGCCAAACCCAGCCCTCCCTCACCTGGGGGCTGCTCTGTGTCCAGTTTTCCTGGTGGGACACAGGCCTGACCCCCAAATCCCGAGGCTGAGCAGAGCATCCCAACACCTGAACCTTCCCTCTGGTGCTCCAGGCGCTGAGAGCCCAAACCTGGGAAGAAAGGCTTTTATCTGCATTTAGGGAGGGCAGTGTTCAGGCCTGTGTTTAGGGGGAGAGCTGGCCCCATGGCACACCACAGCTCCCTAAGAAAGCTGCTGAGGGCCGGAAAAAAGCCAGCTTTGTTGGGCTTTCTGCAGCGCTAAGCAGTGTGGGCTTTCGGTTTCCTCTCTTTTCTCTTGAAGCCCAGCTTTCATCTCACAGTATTTATTTTTCACTGCTTGAAGGAGGGGAAAAAAAAAAAAGACTTATTTTTCTTCTTTTTTTTTTTTTCACTGGTTTAAGGGGGGGAAAAAAAAAAAAACTTTTTTTTCTTTTTTTTTTTTTTTTTTTTTTAAGAAATATATTTATTTTAAATTAAAATAGCAAATGTCTGCACCTTTTGTGCCATCCTTGCAGAGGGAAGCAGGGCTGGTCTCTGCGGGAAGGGGACCCAAATCTCCCCCTCTCCACTCCCATCCCATCCCCACAGCCCCGCAAACTCCTCTCACTGTGCTCAGCCCTGCTCCCCATCCAGATTTCCTTCTGGTCCCTTTTTTCCAGCTTTCCGTCCCACTTTCCCTTTCCCCCCTCTGGTCTCGCTGCCCTTTGGGTCCGAGGAGCCCTAATTGGAACAGGCCGGCTCCTCTCCTGCTTCCTGCGTGGGAGTGAGAGGCAGCGCTTGTGAAAACAGTTCAAAAGTGCACACAAATTTTTGCCTAATCCTGCCTAAATAACAGGGGGCTCAGCGAGGGTTGTTTGCCCTGCTCGGGGCTGGGGGGCACCTGGGGAAGGCAGAGCTGCCCGGGGGGCTGGAGGTGCCTGGGGGTGCAGGAAAGCCGAGCTGGGGCCGTGGGGACGTGGCGGTGGCTCCGCGGTGCCCGGGCGGCCTCGCCGGAGCGTGGGAAGGGTCTCAGCTCCTGGCCCCCCTCTCCTCAGCCTCCTCTGATCCTGAGAAAGGTTCTCGGCTGCTGAACCCTCCCAGCTGGGGGACTTTGGGAAATCTGTGCTCCGGCTCTGCCCTGCTCTGGATCCCGGGGAAGGCTCGGGGGATGCGCTCGGGGTGGGCTGCGAGGGCAGTCGTGGGCTCGGCGGCCACAAACTCGCCGTGGGCACGTGGGAAGAGGGTGGGAGAGAGAACTCCTGTCAGCCCTTGCAGAGCCTCTGGGAAACTCCTGCTCCATCCTCATCCAGCAGTGGGGGCACATCCTGGAGCGTGGGCAGCTCCAGGAGGATCTCAGAGGGCTCAGGGTTTGAGGGACACAGGCAAGAACTCACAGAGCCCTTGGATGTGGTTCCTGCAAAGGATCTCCTGTGAAACCAACGTGCATCTCCTCCCAGATTTAATCATGGAGGCCTGGAATGGTTTGGGAGGGAACTGAATCTCATCCAGTGCCACCTCTGCCCTGGGCAGGGACACCTCCCACTGTCCCAGGCTGCTCTAAATCCTGTCCAACCTGGCCTTGGGCACTGCCAGGGATCCAGGGGCATCCACAGCTGCTCTGGGCAGCCCGGGCCTTGCACCCTCACAGGCAAGGATTTCCTCCTAAAATCTGATCTAAATCTACCCCGTTTCATTTTAAAGCCTTTCCCCTTGTCCCTGTGCCTCTGCCAAGCCCCCCAAAGGCCTGGAATCTCCATGACATCCCAGTGCTCCAGGCTGGGAAGGGGAGGCTGAGGAGACCTCCTCGGGTTCCTGCCCCTGGTGTCCCTCCATCCATCAGGGCAGGGGCAGGAGGTGGCTGTGGGGTCAGGTGGCTCTGCTCTGACCCTCCCCACATCCATCTCCAGCAGCTACCGGCTGAAACCCCACACAGGCCACGCTGGGGATGGAAAAAAAAGTGAGTGGCCGAGGGGAGCTTGGAGGAGTCACTGACCCCGCGTGGAAACTCGGCTGACAAATGACTTTGCCCCTGTCCTCCTGCTCGGAGCATCCTTTTTTTCCCTCTCTGCCATTTATTTTCCTTCTGCAATCAGTTGCAAGAGCTTTGGCGTGCAGAGGAGTTCTGTGCGTTTTAAGGTCAAAATCCCTAAAGTTTGTAAATCTGAGTGCTTTAAAAAGATCAGATGTGTGGAAATAGTTTACGCATGCAGGGCCTGGTGGGAGCAGAGTGGGAATTTGGCTGGGAGATGAACTTGGTGATCTTGGCCTCTTTGCTCCTGGTTTTCTCTCAGGCTCCACGTGCCCCTGGCTGGGGGGTCTGGGCAGGTCCTCCTTAGCACAGAACCCATCCAGGGCAATGTCAGGGTGTTTTATCCTCTTGTCTCTCCAAATTCCCATCCCCAGGGATGTCAGGGAGCTGAAGGAGCCTGGTTTGGGGAAGCCGTGGAGCCCCCAGATCCCTCCTAGCCTTGGAGAGCTGCAGCCAGATAAAAGCTGTCCCTGCTCTGCAGATGCTGCTGACACGATTCTCCAGGGTCTGCAACTCCCAGCCCTGTGTAAAAAAATAAATAAAAATAAAAATCCAGCCCTAACTCTTTGTTTCTCTCCCAGGAGGGAAATCAAAGGCAGCTCCGTCGGCACAGGATGAGGCCTTGGCATCCACGCAGCCGAGTGCACGTGGCAGCCGTGTCAGGGGGGCTCTGAGACCCTACAAAACCCAGCCAGAAATCCCAGCCTGGCCCCTGCTGCTGGGCTTGCTTTCAGGATTAAAGCCCTGGCATGGCTAAGCTGGGTTTAGGTGGAACAGCTGGGCCTGGTGCTGGCTCCCGCCCCGGCCCTGTGCTCTGTGGGCAGCACTAAAGGAGAGGTTTTATTGGTGCAAGATTTGATTAAAATCTTGCAAACAGGTTTCAGATGGCACTGAAAGCTGATACCGGGGCAGCTAAACCTGGCTTGTTGCTTTTGTTCCTGATCCTGCTCGGCTCTGACCTTTAGGTGTCCCAGACTGGAGGCGAAGGGCTGGAGGACATTGCCAGGGCTGGATTTGCCTCCATGGGAAGGAATTTCCCTGCACCCAGCAAAGTTCACAGAGTTACAGGATATTCCAGGTTGGAAGAGCTTTTCAGGGGTCACCGAGTCTGACTCCTGGCTCTGCACAGAGCTGGGTGAAGCCCACCGTGCTCCCTGCACATAAACCCCCCAATATTTAAATAAATATTGAATTGTTTAAATAGTGTCAGTATCCCCAAAGCAGCAGAGGCAGAAATCAGGGTAAGAACCATCCATGCAGCCAATCTTTCTCAAGTCACCCAGGCAAACCTTGTCCCCAGACACATCCTCAGGGCTTCACACATCCGTTCAGTGTTCCCCGGGTGAGTTTTCCCCTGGATGAGTTTTCTCTGGGTGAGTTTTCCCTGCGTGAATTTTCCCTGGCTGAGTTTTCCCTGCGTGAGTTTTCTCTGGGTGAGTTTTCTCTGGGTGAGTTTTCCCTGGATGAGTTTTCTCTGGGTGAGTTTCCCCTGGCTGAGTTTTCCCCAGCTCTGGGACACTGCTGACCCAGCCAAGCCTTCTGCAGGTTTGGGCCTTTGGGGCTGCTTTGTCCTTGGCAGAAATTTGAACAAGTGGCTGTGACCTCTCAGGAAATAAAGCAGGTGATGTTTCAGTCCTAAACCTGCCGAGAGCAGCATATTTTGCAGAAGCCTTGAAATGCACATTTGGGTTGATTTGAGTGTTTAACAGAAACCCTCCTCTGGCACAGATTTTACTTTTATTTGGGAACAGACTGTTTGCTTCCCTGTGACCTCTCCCTGGGAATTACTTTTAAGTCTCCCCTGTTGTGACAGGCTGTTTGTGCAGAGCTCAGCATTCACCTTCCCAAACCGAAACCTTATCCCCCTGCTACCGAAAATTTGATTCTCTGGGTTTGTGCAAAGCCGACCCCACGGATCCTACAGAACAGTGGGATCAGGGATGGGACCTTGCTGTTGCAGAGATAAAAATACCAATTTTCTCCCCGCTCTTGGTGTCTGCTTTAGGAGAGCAGCTCCACACAGGTTTTTGTGGGTGGTTCAGTGTTAGAACTGGGGTTAGAACCATTTTCTCAGCCTGGGTCTGACTCATGTTCCCAGAGCAGGCAGGAGCTGGGGCGAGGGGAGGGAGCAGATTCCTGGGTGGTCCCTGCGACCACAAAGCATTCAGATGTAACTTGAGGATGAAGGGAAAGGGGCTCGGAGCCACTTTCTCCCGGTGTTATCTCAGGCAGCAGATGGGGAGCAGAGATAGCGACGGTGGCTGCTCGTGTTCTGTGCCCTCTCCAGCCAAATCCAGTAAATAACGAAGTGCAATTTGCCAAATAGCCCTTGGAGGGTTTGCTTTGGAAGGTCCTGATCCTGCTGCCGTGGAGGCAGCCCTGGGTTTGTGTGGCTGAGGGCAGGAATTGTGTCCCGAGAGGCTCCATGTCGGGAATTTCACTGCTCCTACCTGAGCCAAGGGGCTGCAAATTGTTTCCTGAGAGCCTTGGGGACTTGGCTGGAGGAGGAAAGCCCCAAAGTCAGGCTGGCCAGGATGGCAAAGGCTGCCCAGGCAAAGGGAAGGAGGAATTTCTGAAGGGGCTGAGAGGTGGAAGGGGCAGAAGCAGGGACAGAGGAGTTGCTCTGTTTGGCTTGGCAGTGGAATTGCGTCAGGAGCATCCAGTGGATGATTTGGGGACACTTTGCAGCGTTGTCACCCTCACCCTGTGCTACAGAGCTGCACATGGAGGTTTAGCCATGGAATGACAGGATTGTTTTGGTTGGAAAAGCCTTCCAAGACCTTGGAGTCCAACCATTCCCCAGCACTGCCAGGCCACCACCAACCCATGTCCCCAAGAGCCACATCCACACGTTTTTTAAACGCTTCAGGGTTGGTGGCTCCACCACTGCCCTGGAATTCTCTTGACCCAACCCCCAGATTCCCACTTGGAAAAAATCCCAATATTGGTTGTTTGGCCTTTAAACGATGCCTGTGAGTTTGGCTGGGAGGAGTTGAGCGGAGCAGGAATTCCAGGCTGGGGCAGGCTGGGAGGGAGCTGGGCTGGCTGTTCCCAGTGGCTGTGGTGCTCTTTCCATCCCTAACTCCATGTTTTATTGGGAATACACCAATGCTGCCTGCAGCAAGCCTTCAGCAGCATTTTGCAGGTGTAAAGGTTTATTAAATCAGAAGCTTAACGAACTTGGAGTGATGGAAAACCACAGTGGCTGAGTTTCCACCAGACAGAGAATTCTTTGATTTTCGATGTCTGCGTCCAGATATTCATGAGAACACCAAAGACTTTGCCCATGGAGTCATTTTTCCACTGAGTTTTCATGGAAAATTTCCACTAGGCTGCAGAGCTAAACCAGCCTCAGGTGGAAGATTTCCATGGGAGGCCAACCAAGTGCAGCTTTTGGGATGGTGGCTGTTCAAGGCTTTCCTTCTCCATCAAAGATGTTTTTCAGGAATATTGAAAGTATGGGAGAAAGAGACAAACCTTTATTCAGATATTGTACCTCAAATGGTTGCTTTTATTTGTGAGACTCTCTGGCTACAAAGATTCGCCTCCTTCCAAATAAATTAGAAAAAAGGGATTAAGAGAAGGAAAGGAAGAGGTTTGCTGCTCGTCAGGATTTGCTCCAGGCCTGGCTCTTGGCTTGGCCCCGCTGTCCCGTGGGATGCTGGTGCTGTCCGTGACTCACCCCTCGCTCCGTGCCGTGGATGTGCATGACGTAACTCCAGGCTAATCTGGGATTTTCCAGCTCTTTGTTTTCCTTCCCCCCTCAAACGCATTTTGTGCTGCCTCTCCATCCTGCCTCAGCCTGCTGTCAGCTCACTTTTTCATGGAGTCGTAGAGTCCCAGAATGGTTTGGGATGGAAGGGACCTTAAAGCTCATCCCATTCCCTTCCCTGCCTTGGGCAGAGATACCTTCCACTATCCCAGGGTGCTCCAGCCTGGCCTTGGGCACTGCCAGGGATCCAGGGGCAGCCACAGCTTCTCTGGGCACCCTGTGCCAGGGCCTGCCCACCCTCCCAGGGAACAATTTCCTATGATAAAGGATTTTCTAGGATTCTTAAATTTTCTCCTTGCTTTTCCTTGGACTGGGGTGACAGGGTGGTAATTCAGGGATGCTTTTCTCCCTCTTTCTTGCTCACCCCGATGTGGGACTCTTTGCCTTCCTCGGTGCCTGGAGCTGCTGAGCCATTTCCCAGGCTCCAGATGGAATGCTGCAGCCCAGCAGGCTGATGTGTGTAAAGGCCTTGGTGCCATCATCCAGCAGCACATTCCCGGAGTGTGGAACACCCTGTGCTCCTGGCTGCCATTCCCTGTCACCCCTCCCGGCCCCACATCCTCATGGCCGTGTTTCTGTCCCGCTTCTTCCAGACATGGAATGTGCAGATGTGCCTTTGCTAACCCCCAGCAGCAAGGAGATGATGTCCCAGGCACTGAAAGCCACGTTCAGCGGCTTTGCCAAGGAGCAGCAGCGCCTGGGAATTCCCAAAGGTAAGTCATGGCTTCCCATACCTACAGCATCCACAGGGATTGTGTCCTCCTGCCAGGCTGCCCAGAGCTCTCCCTGTCTGCCTTCTCCTCTGCTGGTTCTCCTCAGGTGGTATCACCTTTGGAATTCCACCTGGAGCTTCTGGGAAGCTTCAGCTGTAAGAATGTGGAGAAGTCATCTCCACTAAACAGAGAAGCAGCAGGTGCCCTTTCCCAGAGGCTGGTGACAGGGAGGAGCCAAGAAAATTGGAGAAATGGGTGGGAGAAGGGGGTCAGAGAAGTGATGGGATTTTCAGAAGTCCCAAATAAATCCAAGGCTCATTCCTTGGATGAAACACATCCACATTAGGGCTGCTCCAGACCGGGCCTGGTGCTCCTCGCACCCTGATGCCAGTGGGAGTCTCCGTGGGTGAGGCAGTGCCAGTTAGGGCAGCAGAGCTCTGTGTGTGTCCTGTTTTCCTGGGAACACCTCCCGGGGATGCTCACTGCTGCTCCCTCTGCAGACCCCCAGCAGTGGACAGAGACCCACGTGCGGGACTGGGTGATGTGGGCAGTGAACGAGTTCAGCCTGAAGGAGGTGGATTTCCAGAAGTTCTGCATGAACGGAGCTGCCCTCTGCGCCCTGGGCAAGGAGTGCTTCCTGGAGCTGGCGCCTGACTTTGTGGGAGATATCCTTTGGGAACATCTGGAGATCCTGCAGAAAGGTGAGTCCTGCAGCGTCCCGGGTGAACAATCCTGGCCAGCCTGACTTTGGGGCTTCCCACAGAGCAGGAGGTGTTCACCTTGAGCTTTAATCCCAGGAGAAACATCTCCCAAAGCCTGGCTTTTCAGCAGGGTTCCGAAGGGCCGTCCCCATGGGCAGGGCAGATCCTGCCTCAGAGAGGCAGAGTGTTTGTGCCAGCTGCTTGGCAGGGATCCCCCGTGGGCAGGGACGCTCTGCCTGCCTGCCTGGAATCCATGGTGGGATTTTCCAAAGCGTTTTTCCTCAGCCTGCTCAGCTCCTGTTGTGAATTTTACTATTTCCTCCGCTGGAACTGGGTACAGGAATACAGCCAAAATCCTACCCGCATTTCCCGGTGGCGATTGGAAGCTGCTTTGCTTTGTTCCATGTCCCAAAAAAAAGGGTGTTTTGTGTCCCCAAAACCAGCACTGCTGGGAGGAGAAGCCACTTGTGCCATTCCCTGCACGACAGCATCCGAGGGCATTAACTTTGAGTGACGGGGGACACACACTTGGATTTTGGGTGTTGATTTTCCATGTCTGCATGCCCAGGAGCACTGGGATAGGTTCTGAGGAGCAGGTGAGGAGCTGAGCACCTCCACCTGAGGCACAGGCAGGAGCTGCAGCACACCTGGGCTGTTTTTGCAGCTCCTTTCCCTGCAGAGCTGTTTGCTTTCCTGGAATGTCCCCTGTGCTGTCCTACTGACCCTGGTGGCAGGAAGGGGAGGGGGGAGCTCAGTTATTCCTTCCAGGAAACCATTGACAAATGGATGTTAATTGCCCACTACTAATTTTACTGCTACCTGTGGTTTGCAGAAGGTAAACACAGCCCTTCCCAGGCTGTTTTCTTGCTCTTGGGCTCTAAATCTGGTCTGTGCCTTTTGTTTTGCATATTTTCCACAGAGTGCTTGGATCAACACCGAGCAGTTTAACCAAACACAGCCAAACCTTGTGGTCAGCCCCAGTTTCTCCTTGCCATGAGCCATTGCTTGCACCTTCCCACAGCCCTTTCTCCTTGGTTGGGAATAGGTGGCCTTCAGGGGCCTTTCCAACCCAGCCCACCCTAGGATTCTGTAATGCTGTGGTATTTTTGGGCTGTACAGGAATAATTTTGGCTGTATTGCTCTGGAGAGGGTGTGATGTGCTGCAGGTACTGACTGAGGCAGCAGGGCTGGGTTTGCACCTCTGTCCTGCAGATCTCCCCACACAGAGGTGGACTGGACACTGTAAATGTGTGTCAGAGTGGGAATTGTAATTCCAGAGAGCACTGCCACACGTGGGTACTCAACACTGCAGCACTGACGGCACAAAAGCTCTGGGACAGGGACGAGCTTTTGCAAAGAAGCTGGAAATCTTTGTGCCTCCTGCAACTCTTCTTCTGAAAGGTTGAAGATGAGTAAAGCTGACTTTGTGTGTTTTCACACTGTTGGTGTTGCCCTGGGAACCAAGAAGTCTCCATTCCCTGTCTGGTTTCACTGGTGACTTTGTCACTCGTGCCCAGGCCGGGCCTTGGCTCCTCTGGTGGGCTCTGAACACATTTCCCAGTGAGAGAGAGTAACAAAGAGCTTCCAGGGAACAACCAACCTCTCCCCTGGACTGGTTGCTGTTTCCTGTAAGTCTCAGGGCTGAGCTGGGAGCCCATGGCCAGAGCTGGGCTGTGCTGGTGCTGTACAGACAGAGCAGAGCTGTCCCTGCCTGGGCTGTACAGCCAGAACAGAGCTGTCCCTGCCTCATCCCTCCCTGGGCTCTGCTGGTGCTGTACAGCCAGAACAGAGCTGTCCCTGCCTTGTCCCTGCCTGGGCTGTACAGCCAGAACAGAGCTGTCCCTGCCTTGTCCCTGCCTCGTCCCTCCCTGGGCTGTGCTCATGCTGTACAACCAGAGCAGAGCTGTCCCTGCTATGTCCCTCCCTGAGCTCTGCTGGTACTGTACAGCCAGAACAGAGCTGTTTCTGCCATGTCCCTGCCTGGGCTGTACAGAGAGAACAGAGCTGTCCCTCCCTGGGCTGTACAGCCAGCACAGAGCTGTCTCTGCCTCATCCCTGCCTGGGCTGTGCAGCCAGAGCAGAGCTGTCCCTGTCATGTCCCTCTCTGGGCTGTGCTCATGCTGTACAACCAGAGCAGAGCTGTCCCTGCCATGTCCCTCCCTGGGCTGTACAGAGAGAACAGAGCTGTCCTTGCCTGGGCCGTGCTGGTGCTGCACAGCCAGAGCAGAGCTGTCCCTGCCTCGTCTCTCCCCACACAGGAGCAGCTGAGGGTCTCCCTCCACGCCTGGATGTGAGGTGGGAAGAGATCCAGGTGTCCCCAGGCTCCATCTCCCCCCCATCATCACTGGGGTGGTTCTTGGCCCTGCAGTGTCCATCCTTACCTGTGCTGCTGTCCTGGGGTTGTGCTGGGCCAGGCTGTGACCCTGCTGTCCCCTGAGCTGACCCTGTCCCTGCGAGTGCTCAGTGACTCACATACCACAGCCTGCTCGGGCTTTAAAAACAGCACAGGGGCACCTTTTCCCCGCATGGATTTGGGTATTTTCGGGCTTATTTTCCCAAATTTCGTCCCAAAATAACCTCCTCGGTTACCAGCAGTGCCCTGCACTTGGCTGTAAGCTCGGCCCAAGGTTCTCCCCTGCTCTGTGGTCACCCCCTGGCCCTTGGCAGACACCGTGGGGAGAGGAGCAGAGCATTTCTCATTAGTCCTCTGTGTTTGCACAACCCCTCCTTTTGTTAGGGAATATTTTCCAGCCTGCAGTCCCCAGGGGAGAGGGCCAAATTTAGGCTCCTCGCTGAACAGTGGCGTTATCTCTGGAGCAGAAACAAACCCAGCCCAGAGCTGCCCGGGGGCGTTGCTGTGGTTAAAGGGAAGAAAATCTCCCATCCCGATATCCCTGCCCGGAATGCCACGCTGGAATGAGTCAGGTGTTCATGGAAAAACTGCTCAGGGTAGGGGCAGGGTGCCTTTGGTGCTGGAAAGCAGATTGGGTGCAGCCCAGGGGGAGAGAAGAGCTGGGAAAAGCCACGGGGAGCAGGGAATCCATGCTTGGATGGACTCTGTGCTCTTTCCCAGTGAGTTCTGCCCATGGAAAGGCTGAAATTGGGCATTTTGCTCATATATCCACAGAGGAGTCTGTGCCAGGAGTGGGGTCAGTGGGGGTTTTGAACATGGAGTGCTCACAGGTGCTGCACAGGCTGGGAATTCACATGGATTCGGGGCTAGAGGAGCTGGGTTTGGGATGTGGCACCCACTCCTACTGCTGGTCTGAAAACAGAGCTTTTCCTCGTGTGGGGAGTTCTTCCAGGAGCTCACCCATGGAAGTGTTCTCAGCACCCCCCAGGAGAAGGAGAGGTGACAAAGCCTCAGGCAAGCAAGGAGACAAAGCAGCTCAGAGCCGCCTGGGGCCGACTGAGGAAATTGTTGCTCTTTGGGTTGGGTTGGTTTTGTTTAGGTTTGGCCATACCTGCAGCAGGAATGCCCAGAGGACCCCACATGCCACTTCTGTGTGGTTTCAGCTCTGAATCCATTCCTGCTGCTCAGAACGTCCTGGTTTAACCCAGGAGGAGATTTTGGGAAGTGCAGGGCTCTGTGTGTCACAGCAAGCCTTCACACTGGTGACGTTTCCTTCATTTCCTCTCTGCAGAAGAGGTGAAACCATACCCAGCCAACGGAGTGAACACCACCTACCCCGAGTCCCGCTACACCTCAGACTACTTCATTAGTAAGTCTCAATTAGCAGTGTCAATTAGCACCATTCTCATGCCCGGGAGCACCTCTGAGCAGAGGTTTGTCAGCACCATGCAAAGGGCGAGGTTGTTTTTCCAAGGGTTTGGGGTTTATTTGGAAGCCTTCTGTACTTTTTGTGCCAAAATCTGATTTTTCAAGCACTGTTTGTCTGAAGCTGTAGCTCAGCAGGCCTTGAAAGTGCCCTAAACACACCTGAGTACTGGGAACTGTAAAAAACTTGTTAAAAAAGGGCAGGAATGGGGGAAAAAGGCTGAAATCTGGATTGCCAGGGAGGAAAGGGGTGAGTCTCCATCTGCACTCCTGCACTTCCCATTGCCACTGCTTCGGAGATGTTCTTTAAGGGCATTGGAAATCTGGGAGATATTTCATGAACCAGCAAAAAATCCTGCTGACCTGAGAGGAGAGATTTAGATCAGGTGTGAGGGAGAAATTTTTTACTCAGAGAGGGGTGAGGCCCTGGCACAGGGTGCCCTGCGAGGCTGTGGACTGTCCATCCCTGGAATTGTCCCAGGCCAGGGCTGGGAGCAGCCTGGGACAGTGGGAGGTGTCCCTGCCCATGGCAGGGGTGGCACCGGATGGGATTTAAGTTCCCTTCCAACCCAAACCCTTCTGGGATTCTGTGATTCAGTGGATTGGGATGCCAGGCTCTGGCACCGAGGAGAGGTGGCTGGAAGGGACTCACCTTTCCCAATCAGCAGTGAAACATTTTGCCCTGTTGCTCCTTTGCTGAGACTCCACTCCCCAGGATTTTCCAGCTTTTTCCCTCCCTTGAATCATAGAATCATGGAATCATACAGGTTGGAAAGGACCTCTGAGATCATCGAGTCCAACCCTTGATCCACTCCCACCACAGATGGCACTAAGTGCCACTTCCAGCCTCGCCTTAAAAAGGGTGAGGGGTTTGGTGCAGTGCACACTGAGGATGGTCAGGGTGTCTAATTTTGCTGAATTGCTGCTGTTTTAGACCCCATCTGTGGCTTTTGAACCCCTTACCCAAATCAGAGCCTCGGGGAGGGTGTGGGGGACGCTCGGGTCCCTTGGGGCAGTTTTTGGGGCAGTTTTTGGGGTGGGCTTTGACTGTCCCGTTGTGCCCCCAGGTTATGGCATCGAGCACGCCCAGTGCGTGCCCCCCTCGGAGTTCTCGGAGCCCAGCTTCATCACGGAGTCCTACCAGACCCTGCACCCCATCAGCTCGGAGGAGCTGCTGTCCCTCAAGTACGAGAGCGATTACCCCTCGGTGCTGCTGCGGGAGCCAGCGCAGGACTCGCTGCAGACTGACTACTTCTCCATCAAGCAGGAGGTGGTGACCCCCGACAACATGTGCATGGGCCGCGCCAGCCGAGGTAAAGCCGGGCTTAAAGCCGGGATTAACTTGGATTCCTGCTCTTCTCACCTTGCCTCCCGTGGGAATGTGCTCCCAAGGCCGCCAGGGAGCTGTGCAGGGCTAATCTCCCAACACGGATTCCCCGGGGGCTTTGAGCCCTCCCTGCCTCTCTCTCCAGACCTTGAGGAACACCTCTCCTCTCCTCTCCTCTCCTCTCCTCTCCTCTCCTCTCCTCTCCATTTTACATCTGCAGAAACGCCACAGTTCTTCTGGGGTTGTGCTTTGATGTCAAACCTGAGTGAAATTGAAATGAGCTTTCGTGTCAGCAGAGAGCACAAACTGCTGGGTGCTTGTAGAAATCCCATTTTTTAGGAATCTGGGCAAAGCCCTGCAAATTCTGCACAAGTTCTCGTCGGGAATTCCTATGCAAGAGTTTTGCACTCTGTGATCCAAAGTCTTTGTCCATTATCTCCAGGGATTTTGGTGGCTGCTTGTTTGAAACATTCTGCTGCAGCCAGTTCTGAGCTCTGTTAGGAGGTGCAGTGTCAGGGGCTGAGGCAGAGCAGAGCTGAAGGATCCCCCAAATGCTCCTCTCCAAAGAGTTACAGGGACAGGGCTCCTGTTGGAGGTGGTGAGATACAAACACCTGCAGGCTTTGGAGGATCTGAGCCCAAATACCTTCCCAATTAATGTTCCGAATTTGGGAACACGTGGGGCCCACATGAGCGAGTGCTTTGTGCTCACATCAGTGACGCCAGGCTGGGGATGTGGCTCTGGCTCTGTTCAAAGCAGGAGTTTAATCCACAGAGCTCAAAATCCCTGGCAAAGGGGATCATTATCTCCTGATTGCAGGTGGGGAAGCTGAGGCACGGAGGAGAGATGTGACCCTCCTGCCATCCCCCCGAGTGGAGCCCAGGTGTCCCCAGGCCCAGAATTGGTTACAGGGATGTTGCTGTGAGCCAGGGCTGGTGTGCAGCAGTCAAACCCTGTGATCCTGAGAGCTGAGGATGAGCTGCCTGCTTCCCATCCCACCTGCAGCTCATTTCAGCTTTCTCACTCTTTCTCCAAGCTGGGAGAGCTAATTACAGGGAAGTTATTAGTGTTATTGCCTCTCCTTCTGAGAGAGGCAGAGGGGCAGCAGGCTTTGAATTTGGGGTAAACTTCTCCTTTTGGGGTTGTTTTTCTGCCTCAGTTTCAGCAGCGCCTTTCCCTTTTTGTGACCTTTTCTCTAGCACAGGTGGTGCACAAAGGCTTTTGCAACTGTGCCTCGAGCCTGTTCTCAGTGGCAAACCTGAGAATGGTTTCAGGGGAGGGAAGAGAAGAGAGAGCCCTTGGTGCTGCTGCTAGCAAAGACTCGAACACTGTGGGTGCAAGAGGCTCTGCTCACACCACTGCTGCACTTCAGCCATGGGAGGGCCTTTGGGGGACACAAATCCTCCCAGAGTGGGGGGAAAGTATCATTTTATATTATTTTATAATATAACATTTATATAATTTTATAATATAATATTTTTACTATAAAGCAGAGCCCAGTTCATTTTTATTTTTGTCTCTCCTTGCCTTGCGCTGTCATACAAGGTTAGCGTGACACAAAGTCAAGCCCTTCAGCATCACCTCGGGGTGAAGGTTTTCCAGACAAGTTGCCTTCTGTGGGGCCTTTAGGAGGGAATTTTGGGGTCCCATGGGAGTTGTTTCCCTCTGCCTTGTCAGTGAGGTTGAGAAGTGGAGCTGCCAAACACTTCTAAGCTTCTCCTGAGTAAGTGCAGGCTGTGATTGTTCCAGCTAGGTGGAATTTGGGGGAATTTTCAATGGGTTGACACAAATCTCATCTCAGTCAGGTTTTAATTCCTTTTGTGAACGAGCCTGTGCTGCAGGGCTGCTCAGGGAATTGGTTATGCCAGTTACTGTACAGCAGTGCTGTGCTCCCCTCAGCAGCACTCAGGGAAGGACTGGAGTGTGAAATCCTCAGAAAACTACAAGAACAAAGAAAGAAGAGTTTGAAACTCTGGGGCTGTCCCAGCAGAAGGAAGCCAATGGATCCCAACTCCTGGTGATTCCAGGCCAGCAGTCAGGGCAGGGCCTGCAGTGGTTGAGCCTTTTCACAGCAGGCACTGCTCAGACTACAACACAACAAACCCTTGGAGTGTGCCAGCGCCCTTCCACCTTCCCCTTCCCATGGGATCTGCTCCCTGGGCCCAGGCTGGGGGTAGCTCTGCCAATGGAAACTTCTCCAGGAGCTCTTGCACAATCCCAGCAGCTGTTTTTAGCCGGGTTTGGGAAATCAGTGAACTTGAATGATCCTGTTACGCTCGTGGCTTGTCAGGAAAGATGTTGAGCAATCGGCAGCGTAGGGAGATCGGAGGCAGCAATTTCAGTTTGTTCTTTGGGTCCTTTTTTAGCTCTGTTTCAGCGCAGAGGCTGCACAGGCTGGCCCTGGGGGGTGTAAATCAGCTCTGCTGAGGATCTGGCCTCTCGTGTTCTGCCTTCCACTAAAAATACCCCAGAGAGTGACTTTGACACAAGCCAGCTGTGCTCACCTTAACCAGGGCTGGAAAAAGCTGCTGGAGCTCTCAGCCATTGGCTCTCCTCCTCCACCAAACCTGCTGCTGCTTGGGGCTTTGGGGCTGCCTGGAGCGGATGGCAGGAAAAAAGTTTGGGAGGCAACACCAGAATGGAAGGAGCTGGGTGTGCCTGAGCGGTGTTTGAACAGGGCTGGCAGATGTACATGGGGGATTTGTTGGGGACCCCCAATGTCCTTCAGCAGCCAGGGAATCGTAGAAATCAGAGAAGCACAGAAGGGCTTGACTTGGGAGGGACCTTAAAGTTGGTTCCACCCCTGCCATGGCAGGGACACCTCCCACTGCCCCAGGCTGCTCCCAGCCCCAATGTCCAGCCTGGCCTTGGGCACTGCCAGGGATCCAGGGGCAGCCACAGCTGCTCTGGGCACCCTGTACCAGGGCCTCACACCCTCTGGATAAAGAGGTCCTGGAGTGCCCATGTGTATGTTCCTGAGCTCAGCCTTGAGTGTCCAAAGTGAATTATGTCTCTGACACTGCCTTTGGAAACAAGGAACCATTTCCAGCCAGCCCCAGGCACCAGGCTGGGGTAGAGAGGCCAGATTTGGGTTTTCCCATCTCTCTCTGCCTGAAGTTTTCCAGGGCTCAGCCCCGCTCTGAATGACAAAGGTAAAACTATCCCAGGCCTGGGCTGTGCTTCCTCTGGAGATGGGATGTAAAGGGACAGCATCAGCTGCCCAGTGCCTGCTCAGTGCACAGGTGAGGCACCCTGTGCTGGCCAGGTGAGACACCCTGTGCTGGCCAGGTAGAACACCCTGTGCTGGCCAGGTGAGGTACCCTGTGCTGGCCAGGTGAGGCTCCCTGTGCTGGCCAGGAGAGGTACCCTGTGCTGGCCAGGTGAGGCTCCCTGTGCTGGCCAGGAGAGGTACCCTGTGCTGGCCAGGAGAGGTACCCTGTGCTGGCCAGGTTAGGCTCCCTGTGCTGGCCAGGCCCATCTCACCTGCTCTGCCCCCTCCAGGTAAGCTGGGAGGCCAGGACTCCTTCGAGAGCATCGAGAGCTACGACAGCTGTGACCGCCTGACGCAGTCCTGGAGCAGCCAGTCCTCCTTCCAGAGCCTGCAGCGCGTGCCCTCCTACGACAGCTTCGACTCCGAGGACTACCCTGCCACCCTGCCCAGCCACAAGCCCAAGGGCACCTTCAAGGACTATGTGCGGGACCGAGCCGACATGAACAAGGACAAGCCTGTCATTCCTGCTGCTGCCCTGGCTGGCTACACAGGTAGGGAATCTGCCATCCTGGAAGCCCCTCCGTGCCCCCAGCACCTTGGGGAGCACTCCCCATCCCTGGGGCACGGCCTCGGGGTGCTCTGCGCTGCCCCAGCTCGGCGTGGCCGCTGCAGGGAGGGTTTTGGGGTGTCCCTGGGGTCAGCCCAGGGCTGCATCTCCTTCCAGGGTGGGCATCCCACACATCCCACACCTCGTGGGGGATGAGGGACCTGGCTGAGCTCCCTTGGCCCTGGCAGGAGCTGGCTCTGGTTTGGTTCGTGCACACACAGCCCCTGTGGCAGTGCCCAGTGACCAGTGGCCACCTGGGCCAGGAGCAGCAGCACCTCCAGCCCTGCTGTGTGTGGTGGGGACTGCTGCCGTCCCCTCTGACACAGGGAGGCCCTGTGGAAGGCCCTGTGAAGCTCTGTTTGGGTTTGATGTGTTCTTCACCCAGCTCCGAGAGGCCTTTCAGAGCTGCCTTATCTGCCCCCACATCTCTGTACCTCGGTGTGAGGTGGGGATGGTGCTGCCAAAGCCATCCCAAAGGTTTTCCTTTTCTCATCTCCCAGTGCTGGGAGAGATGAGAAGGTGATGTGCCACGGGAACTCCAGCTCTTTCTGCCAGCCCTTCAGCAATCTGGCATCTCCAGGCTTGGTGGGACAGGTGGGATGGGGCTTCCAGTTAGAGCTGAGCTAATCCTTTCCAGCCCTTCCGTGCCATGGCTTTTCCCTGTGCTCTGAGGAGAACTCTGGGGCAGCCTCCTGCCAGCTCCCCTGGCTCTGCACATTGGGCTCTGTCCTGCCCCAGCTGGGCGCAGCTGGTGGAAAGAGTTTGTGCAGATAAAGATCATCCCCAGGCTCCGAGCAGATCCTGAGCTGTGACTGTCCCCGAGTGTCCTCCCACGCACAGCTCATCTCGGGGCTGCTACTGAGCCTTTGTGAGGGTGGGGAGAGGTGCAGGAGGGAGGAAAGGTGGGGAGGTAATTTTAGGAGTGTTAAAAAGGAAGTGGTTTGTTGCTATAGCTTTAGTTAGAAAGAGAGCTCAGCCCTGCCTGCTGAATGAGACTCCACCAAGTCCATACAAAATAGGAGTGTGCTCTGCATTCCTGAAGGGATTGGGGCTTGGGGAGGGAGAGGAGGGACCATGACCCAGGGGCTCATTCTCTGCTGTGCCATGGAAATCGATGTTCCTGAGAAAAGAGACCACTAAGCACAAGTTGCTCCTTTCATTCCTATTTTCTCCTGCCAGTGCCTTTCCCTATGGCACCTGGAAGTGCTTTGGGTGTGCAGTGCCTGCCCAGGAGCCTGGGATGCATTTGAACAGCTGGGAAACTGAGGCACCGAGGTGCTGGCAAAACCAGGAGCATTATTTTCCAGGCTGGGTATTTCCCTCTGCATTTGCTCCAAGTCGCTCGGGGAAAAGAGCACGAAAGAACCACCCCTGGAGAGAGGAGAGGAGCTGAAGCCAGCGGCTGAGCCCTGAGTTTTTCCAAGGAATATTAGCACCCCAAAGGCTGTTCTTGGAGCAGTGCCTTCCGGAAGGGGAGACTTGGGTTCACTCAATGCCAGAGCACAATTCCAAACGCTTTGCTCTGCGTAACATTTTCCCTCACCTCACTTCCAGCCCCTCTTGGAGCTGGGAAGAGAATCCCTTGGCCCAGGCACTTTGATGGGATCAATAAGTGGGAAGGCCTGGCTTTTTTATTTATTTTTGCCTTGCTTCACTTGAGAGGCTTTAAATGTGGGCAGGAAAATCTGGAATCACTGGGAAATCCTTCAGCTGGAGCTGTGTTTGCCTGCTCTGAAGCCTGCTGAGCAATATTCAGTGCTCAAGCCAGCCGAGCCAGCTCTTGCCATTGGGAATGGGCTCTGGACAGCAGGTCCTGGCAGATAGTGACCCCAGAGATGTCCTCTGAGCCCTTTTAAAGCCCCCAACCTTCAGCCCTGGGTTCCCCAAGCAAAGGGAGCCGGAGCTGGGTCGCTGTGAGAGCAGGTTCTGGGGACAGTGCATAGAACGTGTTGGGCTTCAAACTGGAGGAGAACTGGGAGCTCTCCACTCCCTGGGTTTGTGTCAGTGCCAAAATCCCCTCTCAGGCTGCCCAGAGAAGTGCTGGAGGCCTGGCCTGGGCTGGCTGAGCTCGGGGTGGGGACTGAGGCAGAGCTCGGAGTGGGGACTGAGGCAGAGCTCGGAGTGGGGACTGAGGCAGAGCTCAGGCCTCGCTGTCCTTTGCTGTGCTTTCCTCTCACTTTACTCGGGGGAGGAAATGCTGTCTGGCGGCCAGAGCAGGGGAGCCCAGAGAGAGTCTGGGCTCTGCCCGTGGCTCTGCTGAGGAGGTGGAGCCTGCCAAGGAGCAGAGCAGGGCTCTGCCAGCCCAGGAGCCCAAAGCACCAAGACCGTGGGTTGCATTTCCCCCCTGAGGATGCACCCAGCACCCACCAGGCACCCCGAGGTGGCCCCGCTGGGACATCACATCCCTCATCCCCAGGGCGTTCTGTGCTGCTTTGGGACCTGACAGCCTTGCTCAGGCTCTGTTACCTCCGTGGTGCCCAGGGAGGTGGCCCCAGCATGTGTCTGATGGTATCTGCCCCAGAGGCGCGTTTTGGGGTGAGAAGGTGCATTTTAGCGGAAGCTCTGTTTGGGTTTGATGTGTTCTTCACCCAGCTCCGAGAGGCCTTTCAGAGCTGCCTTATCTGCCCCCACATCTTGACCTATTTTAACGAGTTGCCATGGTTGCTCACAGAGAGGTTGATGCAATTTTCTTATCTTTTTTTTTGAAGGAGAAATGTAATTGCTCAGGAGTTGGTGAACTTCAGTTTCCATTGCTGCAGGGAGGGCCAGCCCTGGACTCCTGGGTTTGGAGCTCACTCAGAGCTTGCCCAGCTTGAATTTGACCTGAGGGAATGGCTGGAGCTGTGTCAGGGCAGGATTAGGTGGAATATCGGGAAAAGATTCTTCCCCCAGAGGGTGCTGGGCACTGCCCAGGCTCCCCAGGGAATGGCACAGCCCTGAGGCTGCCAGAGCTCCAGGAGCGTTTGGGCAGCACTGCCAGGGATGGGATTGTTGGGGTGTCTGTGCAGGGACAGGGGCAGGACTGGATGATCCTTGTGGTCCCTCCCAGCTCAGGAGTTTCTGTGATTCTGAGATTCTGCATTAAGTCAGATTTTATTTTCTTTGCCGTGACACAGAGAGCATCAATGAAATCCAGGCAGGGGATGGCTCAGGATGTGCATTCACTGCTAAACCTTGCGCTGGCTCAGCTGAGCTCAGCCTGAGCTGCCTGGTTGAGCAGCAGGGCCGTGTTTGGTGTGAGGGGGCAGAGATCCTCCATGCCTAAGCCCAGCTGGGCTAAAGCAAGCTCAGCTCTGCCTCCACTTCCCCTGGGGCTGTGCCATAGCTGGATCCTGCAGTCTCTGGTGCTTCCCAAGGCCAGCAGCATCCTGCAGGAGCCCTGGCACCAGTGATAAACTCAGCTGGAGCTCTGTGCCCTGTGCTGGTGTTTGCAGCCTGTGCTGCCTCTCCCCTGGTGCTGCAGGGCTGCAGGAGGTTCAGAGCTCGCTGGTTCACCGTGGCCGTTCAGCACTGAGCTGGTTTTGGGTTCCCTGGAGCAGCTGTGTGGGCTGCCAGGCAAGCGATGGGGTTTGTTTGCTCGGTGGTGGGCAGGACTCACACCCTGGGGCTTTCCACCTGCGGTGTTGGTGCCGCCACGGCCTGGAGCCACTGCTCCACACGGCTGAGCACACAGCAGGGCCATCCCCGCCTGTTCCAGGAGGAGAGAGGGATGGGAGAGGTGAGGTGGGTGCAGACCAAGCCCCGATCCCGCAGAGCAGGGCTGGGTGTGTGTGGGTGCTGCTTAGGGAGGTGCTGGTCCCCTCAAAGCCAGTCCCAGCACTCAAGGAGTTAATGCTCCTTCCCAGCTGATGTCAGCCATGACCTGAGCGATGCCATCCTCCTTATCCCGATGCCATCCTCCTTATCCCAATGCCATCCTCCTTATCCCACTGCCCATCAGGAATTCAGGAGGCAGTGCAGGAGCAGCCTGCTCTCACGGATGTTACCTCCCCCGGAGCCCTCCATGCCCTGAGCCCTGTGTGCCCTGAGCCTGCCGTGCCCTGAGCCCTCCATGCCTTGAGCCTGCCGTGCCCTGAGCCCTCCATGCCTGAGCCCTCCATGCCTGAGCCCTCCGTGCCCTGAGCCCTCTGTACCCTGAGCCCTCCATGCCCAAGCCTGCCATGCCCTCTCTGCCAGCGCTCACAGGGCTGTGTCCCTGGGGCCCACATGTGCCTCCCAACCCCTCTGCTGTGTGTGCACAGCCCAGAGCCTGCCCAGGCCCTGCTCGTGAGCGATGCTTATCTGGGAGGCGGCAGTGAAAGCCCAGCTGCTGTTTTGCAAGAGAGCCGAGGCGTGCCGAGCAAAGTGAGTCCTTTTTGGGACGGCTCAGGTGCTGCTGCCCCTCCCCCGGCGCTGTGCTGCTGCTCTGCAGCCTCCACAGGCGACATCCCCCCTGTGCTGTGCTCAGCAGCACCCAAAAATCCACCAGCAGCTGCCATCCTGTCCCCTCTCCCACCACACTCTGGCTGTCCTCGCCATCCCGAGCCTTCCTGTTCCATCAGCATCCTCTGTGCCTGCTCTGCTGGAGCAGGGTGTCCGTGTGGGCATTGCAGGCCCAGAGCAGGAGTTTGGGGATGCGGGCACCCCTCTGGCCCCGCTGGGACATGGGGATGGTGTCACCCTGCTGCTTCTAGGCCATGCCCTTCACCTGCCCTCGCAGGTCGGGGTGAGCACCCAGCAGCTCCTGCCTGCTTCTGCCTCAGGCAGGACCCCACGGGCTCAGGGCCCCAGGGGCTCAGGGCCCTCCTGGCCTCCCCAGGGTGGTGGCTGGAGGGTGGGAGCGGGGCTGGTTCAGTGCCTGCTGCCCCACCTGCCAGACGTGCAGACGAGAGCACAGCCTCCTCACGCACGGCTGCCCAAGCGTGGCAGAGCTCAGCTCTCCCCGGGGCTCCTCCACAGCAGCTCTGGCTGTGTCTCCTCCAGACACCCAGCTGCCATTGCTCAGCGGCTGAGGCCTGCAGGAGCTCCTTCGGGGGGAATGTGGAGCTCACAAAACCCCTGGAGCTTTGCTGGGTGCCTCTGGAGTTGGCCTCTGGGTTCAGGGACAGTGCTCTCAGGCTCAGGGTGGGATTCTTGGGGTTGGGATTCTTGGGGTTGGGATTCTTGGGGTTGTCCCGTGCGGGGCCAGGAGCTGGAGCCGATGATCTGTGTGGGTCCTTCCCCCTCACGAGACTCTACGAGGTCAGCCCTCCCAACACCTCCTTCCTGAGAGCAGCAGGGAAGCAGCTCCGGCCTGGATTGGCCCCTGGCTGCTCTCCTGCAGTAATCATGGCCATGTTTTCCCGAAGGAAGGACCTTTCTGGCTCCTTTCCTGCTTTTTCACACTTGTTTTTTGGAGATGCCTCCATCCAAGCTGCACCACTTTGCAGTGACTCCTGCACCAGCCTGGGTGGGAGCTGGCAGGAGTTGTGTGGCCTGGTGTGACTTTGGGGGATTTGGGTCCGTGGTGCCATGGAAGGGCTGGGCAGGGTGGGCAGGTGAGCAGGGCTGTTTTGGAGACGTTGGCAGGGCCGATTGTTTTGTGGGGTTGGAACCACAAACCGCAGAGCACCAGGCAAGGGTGCCTTGCTGAGGGGTTGGTAGGTGGGGTTTTTTTGTCTTCTTGTCTTGTTTGAACGAAGGGAAACAAAACAGAGCTGCCGTTGGGAGGGGTGGGTGTGTGAAACCGTCCCGAGAGAGATGACGGGGCTGGGGTTGTGCCCGGGGTTGTGCCCGGGTTGTGCCTGTCGGCCCCAGCCAGCAGAGTTTGGTGTCCCAGTGGTTGGGAGGGGGCTGGGGGACCACTCCTGAGCAAGGAAGGCTGGCACAGGGATGGTGTGGCACCAAACCCTTCACCCTGGGGACACCAGAGCCCAAAACCCCGCTCAGCCATTCCCAGTTTTCCCACTACTCCGACTGCCATCCGGCTCACGAGGAATATTTTCCCCCTGACGCCACGGAATTCCTGTGGGGTGACAGTCCCTGCTGAAGGACCCTGTTCAGTGCCCCCGAGGCCAGACAGGGCCCCCATTGTGGGCGCTATTTTCAGCAGCCCCGTGGGCTGAGTCCTCCCCTTGTCCTCTGTGGAGCCAGGGCTGGGATGGCTCTGGGAAGCCCCTGGATGTGTGTGGAGGGAGCAGTGCCATGAAAGCTGCCTTGTGCCCTCCCGCCTGGAGCTGTATCCCAGCCCAGGCTGTGGGAGCAGGTGGTTGTTTGGGATAACCACGGCAGCAGATCCCGCAGTGGGATGCACCCGCTGGCCTTGGGACAGCCTGGCTGTGCCTGCTTGTCACATGGAGTGATCCCAGCCTGGCACCCTGGTGGGGATTTCCAGCCCTGGCTGGGATGAGAGGAAGGGCTGGAGCACAAGGGATGGAAAATGGGCACTGCTGCCAGCTCCTGTGGGTGAGGAGGTTTGGGGTGCAGGGACAAGCCCAGCGGCTTCCTGCCTGCACTGTGACATCGAGGGGAGTGGCTGTGCTGCGTGGGCCACCTGGAAATCCCATGGGAAGACATTCCCTGCTCCTTGCTGGCTGCAGAGCGGCTCATTTGTGAAGATGGCCCTCCCAGCACTAATTACAGCTGCAGCAGATGATGCCCCGGCCTCCAGCACTGCTCCCTGCTCCGTTCTCCTCCCTGCCAGCGCTGATTTGGGGCACAGGCTCGGGCATGTGCCGGGTTTTGGCTCCTGCCACCCCGCTGCCATCTCGGAGCGGTGCCACATCTGCTGGGCTCGGCTGCCTCCCCCTCGGGCAGGGAGAGGGCGTTTACAGGAGCTGGAACATGCCTGGAGCCCTGCATAAACACATTCCTCACATAATTGCCTGTCCAGCGAGAGGAATTTGGGGTTTTACGCGCGTCCCGCAGGCAGCTCGGAATAGACCTTGGGAATCCCTGTTCCAAGGATGACACCGCTTCCTTGGAAATCCCAAAATACCCAGCAGGGCGCCTCTGGGGGCGGTGGCAGGAGCCCTACCTTGCTTGCTGGAGAGAGGGCAAGAATTCCTGGGTTTCCTGACACCTCTCCCTGCCAGCTGGAACCAAACGTGAACGGCACTGGCCATCGGCTCAGGGCTAGTGAGGCTGCAACCTCCGAGGTTCCTGCAGGGCCAGGATGGCCCAGGGGTGCTCTGAGGGCAGTTCCTCACCCAAGAACCTGGCACCCAGATGATGAATTTCCATCCATCTTATTTTGGGGAAGGAATCAACTAAAAATCCTTATTCTTTGGTTGGGCAGGAGAGGAATCGATGGGAGGGGATGGACCCGGCCTTGGACCCCTTGGTCTCTGTAAACCTGATTTGGGTGTTGGATGCTCCCTGGCTGTGTGTGGGGAGTTGGTGTAAGGCCAGGAGAACTCATCCCCTTGGGAATTCACCTCTGCAAGACCTCAGGCAGCCACCAAACCTTTTTCCCAGTGTTTTCTCTGCATTTAGAGCTCACTGCTATAAATAGGCCTGAGCCTGGAGATGTGGTGGCATTTCCAGCCAGGCTTTTGGCTCTTCCCTTTCAACGAGAGGCGAAGGCATCATCTGAATTCTCTCCCTCATTTTGGTGTGGCTAAGCCAGCTCCATCCCTACTGGAGAGCGCCGTGGTGGAGTCAACATCTTGGCAAGCTCCAGAGGAGCGACGGGCTGGAGCCTTTCCCCACCGAGTCCTTTCCCATTTCCAGCAGGGTGAGCTGGGAGCTCCCTGCCTTGCCCTGCCTGTGGCAGTGATAACCTCCAGGCCTGGCGCCCACAAACCCCCGGAGCAGTTCCACAGGGAGAGCAGGAGGGAAACAGTTTGGGAAGGGCTGGATGGGACATGGCCATTCCTGTGTCCTGGAGCCAGCTCTCTCATTTCCTCCTCCCCAGCAGCCTTTGAGTTGTTTTAGACTCTGTGGAGAAGGGGAGCAGCCTTCCCTTCCCCATGGGTTATCCCGCAGCCCGGACAGCATCCCTTGTCCTTCCTGGATGGAAAGGCTCCATCCCTTCCCATTTTTTCCCTGCTTGAAGCTTTGCTCAGTGCTGTCAGCACTGGGATTACCCCAGCCTCATCCAGCCTGTTCAATTCCCTGTGGGATAAACCATTTCCTCTTTCCCCTGGCTGTCTCGTTATAATTATTGTCATTATTAGTGATCTATTCCAAGCTGGGTTTAAACCACGGCAGGGTCTCTCCCAAAACACCTTGCCCACAGCTAAGTGCAATATTTGGGGCGTGGCCGCATTTGGAAGTTGCTCATCAAAAAGATTTTGGCTCCAGGGCTTGGATTTTGGCTCCAGGCTCTCCTCTACCTTGGATTGGGACACAAGGCCGAGGAAGAGATAAGTATTTCAAAACTTCTCCGTGACTCCAAGCCAAAACCAGCCGTAGGCTCCTGCTGGGTGCACCAGGATGAGTTCCTGATGGCCAAAATGAGCGATGGGAGGGAAGGTGTGGAGCAGGTGTGGCAGGAGAGGTGGAATGCCCACGGCACAGGATGCTCCACGTCACCTCTCCAGCTGGGTCAGGGGGTTCCTTATGGATCTGCTGAGGCTGTGCCAAGGTGGCGATGAGGAAATCCTGAGCTGGGGAGCTCTGTGTGCTCCCGCCCTCCCCACAAGCCGGCGGAGCCCATTCCTGCAGCAACACGCCCTGGAAGGAGGCCAAGGAATTCTCATACCTGGGTCTCCCTTATCTCGATGAGCAGCACAAAGAGCCGAGGTCGGGAAGCAGAGTCTGCCGGAGTTCAGCCGTGGCCGGCGGCTCTTTGGCACGGAGGCATCGCTGCTGCTCCGCTGCCAGGGCAGTGACTCCTCTTTGTGTGCCAGAAAAATAATCCTATTTATGTAACTCCACGTGAAGCATTCCAGGGCATGAATATCCAGCTCTTCCTGCAGATAGGAAGCTCTGTTAGTTGGAGGGTTTAACTCCCAGCTCAGCTCCTGCCCTGTGGCTGCTGGTGGCTCTTTTTGACAGGAGAAGGCTTTATTTTATCCAGTGAGCACCTTTTGCATGCGAATTTTTCGCCCTCTGGGGTAGAAGAAGCTGTGATTTTCCTGGCATTAATATCTCATGTTTCCTTTGTCTTTCTAGGCAGTGGACCCATCCAGCTGTGGCAATTCCTGCTGGAACTGCTCACTGACAAGTCCTGTCAATCCTTCATCAGCTGGACGGGCGATGGCTGGGAATTCAAACTTTCCGACCCAGACGAGGTAAAATGCCCTGGAATTAAGTGCACAACCCAAATTCCTCAGGAATACCAGTGTGGATAAGCCTCTCCTCCTCCCTTTGGGCATCCACTTTGTCCTGGTCTTGGATATGTTGTGGGGAGCCAAGGAATCAGAGTCCAACTGGAAATTTGTTAAAAATTGGGATGCAGTCACCCCTTGGGAGCAGGGACTTGTGCCTGAATTTGGTGGGAAGTCGCTGGAACACTGCAGGAGAGGAGCAGTGGCAAAGCTCCTCAGATGGGCTGGGTGCAGGTGACTGTCCCCTGGTTTGGGGAGCAGTTGGGATCTTTGTTCCCTTCCCTCTGGGAGGTGGGGTTGGTCTCTTCTGCCAGGTACAGGTGACAGAACAAGAGCAAGTGGCCTCAGGGTGCACCAGGGGAGGTTCAGGTTGGATGTTAGGGAGAGTTTCTCCATGGAAAGGTCTGTCCAGCCCAGGGACTCCCCACACCTGGAGTGTGGGTGTGGCATTTGGGGACATGGGTCGGTGCTGGGGAAGGGTTGGACTCCATCTCAGAGGGCCTTTCCAACCTAAATAATTCCATGAGTGACCGGAGCCTTCCAAAGTGCCAAAGTGACCAACACTGAGCCATCACACATTGGTGTCCTCTGGGACAGAAAGGGCAGGAGGTGGAACCTTGGGAAAAGGGTGAGATGTGGTCATGACTTGGCAGTGGGTTTTTGAGAAATCTCAGAGACAAGCTGGAAAAAGCAATTTCTTTCTAACCTGTCTTCAATTCTAAATAGTTAAGTCCATTTCTAAAGGGAGCTCTCTGTAGTTCCCAGGAAAAAGAATGTAAATATGAGAAATGTTTATGGTAAGGTGTTTGCCTGTACCAATCAAAGATCTCCTCTCTGTTCTTGTTGTGAATTCCATGCTGGTGCTGGACACAGACGAGAGAGACATGATGAGGATCGCAGCTCCCGGATCTGCTGGTAGAAGCTGCTGATCTCTCTCTCTCTCAATCATCTTTTATTTAATATCTATCTACTTATCTATCTATAAATAAAGCCTTCTGATCATCCATCTATGAACACGGAGTAATTTGTAGACCAGGCCCTCAAAATAGGGCCGCATCGTTTCTACAAAGGACTTGGGCTGTGAGGATATATCTGAGGTAGCACATGCAGTTATCCAGGTTAATCCTCATGGAATGCTCTGCCACCGAGGTTGGTTTTCCTGAGCATCAATCCTTGTGTCCCCCTTGATGACGAGGAGAATCCTCCCCAGGGATGTCCCACCCGAGCCGCGCTGACCTCCCCTCCCCATCCCCTCTCCCCACAGGTGGCTCGGCGGTGGGGCAAGAGGAAAAACAAGCCCAAGATGAACTACGAGAAGCTGAGCCGGGGCCTGCGCTACTACTACGACAAGAACATCATCCACAAGACGGCAGGGAAGCGCTACGTGTATCGCTTCGTGTGCGACCTGCAGAGCCTGCTGGGCTACACCCCCGAGGAGCTGCACGCCATGCTCGACGTCAAGCCCGACGCCGACGAGTGACGGGGACAGCTCTGTCCTCAGCAGAGCCCGCGGGACTTGCTCGGTGGTTGTTTTTTTTTTATCAATTCTCGCTGTTTTTCTGCTCGTTTTGTTGGTTTTTTGTTTGTTTTGTTTTTATACGAGGGCCGCTCAGATTTGAGGATGTCGGTGGGGAGAGGAGGGAGGATGAGGTGAACTTTTGGGAAGGATGGGCTTCAAAATCAGGAATTTTGTTGATTTCCTGAAAGCTCCAAGACAGGCTTTTCTGGGGGGGGGAAATTCTGAGTTTTAAGAAAGCCAGAAAAATGTAGCTCACTTAAAAAAACCCAACAATCCTCTCCCCACCCTTGGCTGTTTAGAAAATTACCATCGAATGGATCCCTTTGGTTGCTCACACACAAACTGACAGGTCAGGAATGACAATATTCCCGAGGATTGGAGGAATTTAAACTTTTTTTTCTTTTGGAAAACCAAAATGGGTGACTATTCTTGCTTCGGGGAGGGGCAATATAGGAAAAAGCCAAGAACTGTTCTTGTTCCATCACCTTTCTGTCCATTGCCTTCTTTTCTACAAGAGACAGAATTTTTCCTAGGAGGGATCAAGACTTTTTTTTCTTTTTTAAAGTTTTATTTTATTAAATTTTGTGCCAGTATTTGTTTTTTTTAATTTTTTTTTTTTTTATAGTCTTAAGCTCTAAGATGGTCTCAGTATTGCAATATTGTGTGTGTTTGTTTCTGTTCTGCCAGCAGAGAGTTTTATCCCAGGGAGGAAAAAGAGGAATTCGTTTATGTAGACCCCACTGGAGAAAAGGAATGCTGGGACTGGGATGGGAAGGAAAATGAACTCCAGAGTGGCTCCTGGTGATGCTGGCTGTGGGTGCCACTCTTGTTTCCAGCTGTGCTGACAATGCTGGTTCAAACCCCTGCGCTTTTCTTTTATGTCTGGCTGCACAAAATCTCTCAAAATTTCCATGGAAATGTCTTTTTTTTGCATTTTCCGAATCACTTCTTTTGCTCAAGGAACACTTTGGTGCTTGCAGAAAAAATTTTGGGGGAGGGGGAAAGGGGAGAAATTCCCACGTTTTCAATGTGGTAAATGGGAAATATGCAAGTTAATTGAGGGAAAAAATCAGGAAAAAGTTCAAAACCCAAAAGGGAAATGGTTTTTCCTTCCTGTTTCGAGCAGCTCTGTCTTTATGGCCGTGTGCGGGCACAGCAGAAAGGAAATTGTCCCTGCAGATGGATCTTTATGGCTCCTGGGCAGCTGCTCCCGGCAGTCCTGGCGGGGTGGGAGTGACACGAAGCACTCAGGGGTCACCAGGGATGGCTGTGGGGTCAGGCTGTGGGATCAGGCTGTGGGGTCAGTCTGTGGGATCAGTCTGTGGGATCAGTCTGTGGGGTCAGTCCTGGGGGATCAGGCTGTGGGATCAGGCTGTGGGATCAGGCTGTGGGATCAGGCTGTGGGATCAGTCTGTGGGATCAGGCTGTGGGGTCAGTCTGTGGGATCAGGCTGTGGGATCAGGCTGTGGGATCAGTCTGTGGGATCAGGCTGTGGGATCAGGCTGTGGGATCAATCTGTGGGATCAGGCTGTGGGATCAGGCTGTGGGATCAGGCTGTGGGATCAGGCTGTGGGGTCAGTCCTGGGGGATCAGTCTGTGGGATCAATCTGGGGGATCAGGCTGTGGGGTCAGTCTGTGGGATCAATCTGTGGGATCAGGCTGTGGGATCAGGCTGTGGGATCAATCTGTGGGATCAGGCTGTGGGATCAATCTGTGGGATCAGGCTGTGGGATCAGTCTGTGGGATCAGGCTGTGGGATCAGGCTGTGGGATCAATCTGTGGGATCAGGCTGTGGGATCAGGCTGTGGGATCAATCCCAGGGGAGCTGCTCCCTCTGGCCTCCAGACCTTCCCTGCAGCTGCCTTTCTCTGGAGGGTCACTCCTGCTGTTCCCAGGGCTCCTGGGGTGCTCTGGGCAGGCTCAGGACGATGTCCCACTGCCCTCGGGGTGTGCTTGGTGGGAGCTGCAGGCTCAGGGCTGCCTTCCCATATCCCAACACAATCCCACAGCCAGATCCCAACGGATTTGGCCTCCCAAGGGAGTCTTTCATCCCCCTGGGTGTTTGCATTTAAAGGCAGAGTTTTGTACTTCACCAAAATCCCTTCTCTTTGTGTCTTTGGGGCACGGAGTTCATTCCAGAGGTGCTGTGGGACAGCACTGGGGTCAGAGCCTTTCCAGGGGTGCTGTGGGACAGCACTGGGGTCAGAGCCTTTCCAGGGGTGCTGTGGGGTGATTCCTGCCTGATCCCAATGGATCCCATGGCAGGACAGGAATCTATAGGATATTCAGGCACAAACCCCCTGCTCGGGAGCCCAATCCCAAAGTGATTCCCAGAAGTGCTGGGCTCTCCTCCTTTCCCTGTGGGTGCCTCTGTGGCCATTTTAGGGCAAGTCAGCCCCAGAACTGCTGTGTCCTTACGAAAGGTGGAGCTGGAGAGGGAATGGGAAGGCCAGGAGGGGTGGAGGCAGAGTTGGGGCCCAGGAAGGGAGGCTGTTACACTCAGGGGCTGTGGATTGTCCGAAGGGATGGGTGGGATGGGCAGGAAGGAGGGAAGAGAGGATGAGGAAGGTGAAGGGAACCCCGAAGGGGGAAATGGACACTGCCCACTGAGAAGTGAAACCTGGGCTCATCTCCTCGGGCAGGCAAGGAGGAGGAGGAGGAGGATGGAGGGAGCCTGGCCAAGCTGGAGGGAGGAAAGGAGGATTGGGATATCATGGGTGAGACCCCACAGGTGAGGCTCTGGGGCTGATCCAGGCTGGACAGGGAGCCAGGAGAGGTGTGAGGGCACAGAGGGATCAGGGAGGAGCTGGTAAAGAGCATCCTACCAGGAAGGGTTGGATTTCCAGCAAGCAGAGGGTTCCTTGGGATGCTGACAATGGCCACAGAGTGCCCTGAGCTCGCCCATCATGGGCCAGTTAAATCCCCTTCCACCCTGAGGATGACTCCCACACATCCCAGCTCCTGCCCTGCCCTGAGCTCTGTCCCTCCTGCTTTGCTCAGGTGCTCTAGCAGAAAAAGGATTGGATGAAATTTCCCTACAGTAGAAGGAATTGCAGGTTTGGGTAGAACCTCCCCCTGCCAGGCTACATCCCTCACCCACTGTGTTATTCCAGGTTTCCAAGCCCAGCCTGTGTGCTCCCAGTGACCCTGGGGAGGAAGGTCAGGAGGGGTGAGCTGTGGGAAGCAGCTCTGGATTTTTGGAAGTAGCTCCTGGCTGGGGTTTGTCCATCGTTTGCCCTCCCAGCTCACAGCCTCTGAGCAGTCCCAGACATGGCAGCTCCATCATTTCCTACTTTGCTTTTATTCCTGCTCTAGAGGCCATCCCCGAGATGGCTGCTGTTGATACACTGGAAATGTGAGGATTTCTCTTTGTTTCTTTTACTTTGGTTCCTTTTCTCCTTCTGCTTTTCTTTGCTGGCCTTTGGCGAGGGCTGTGCTGAGCCAGATGAGCTCAACCCAAACCCTCTGAGCTCCTTCAGGTCCATGAAAATTGGGTGAATTCCCAGCTGCTGGCCCGGGAGGAAGGACTGGAGAGGGATGATGGAGATCTGCCAGGGCTGGAGCGAATTCCCCCTCACAGATCCTGTTGGAAACGGGGTCGTTTTGTCTTTGTTTGGAATTCTCAGGTGCTTTGGGTGAGTTTTTTGGGATATTTTCCGTGTCCTGCTCATTTTCTGCTGTTTCCATGTGGGTTGGTGTCCCCTTGGACAAGAGCCTGAGCCCTACTTGCAAACAGCTTTGGGGGCCTTGACAGTTGATATTTGGGATCTCAAAAATGAAAGGGAAAAAAACCCAATAATGGTAAAAGCCACCCCAGTAATGATAAAATCCACAAGCACTTTCCTGCTGCCTGTCCCTCTCCATCTCCATCACCATAATCCTTGGACTCTGATGTGTCCAAGTGGAGATCCACGTTATTCCCACCATCCTCATCCACATGTGGCCATTCAGGGCGAGAAAGAACCAAACAGGGCAACAAATAAAGAATAATGTAAAATTTCACTTTCTCCTCTCTTCCCAAACCAACACCTCCTCCAAAAAACAGTCCCAGAAAGCACCAATAAATCAGATGCTGCAGGAAACATCTCCACCTTTGGAGTTTTGCTTTTTTTTGGAGGGGTTTTCTCTGAGGTTTTAGGATTTCATTGCTGGTTCCTCATGGCCATTGGAAATCTGGGATGCCTTGGCGTGCTCTGCTCCCTGGTAGGGTCTGTGTAACACCCAGGAGCTGTTGTCTACATTCCAAAGAGGTTTAAATAAAGGATAAATCTATGTATACATATATGTTATAATGGAATATCTCCAGGAATTAACTGCCTCAGTAAAAAAAAAAAAAAAATCACAAAAAAAAAAACCAAAAAAAAAAAAAAGAGGAAGTCTTTTTTTGTTTTATTTTGGTTTTACACATTTTTTTAAGCTGATAAACTTAGAAGTAAAAAAAAAAAAAAAAAGAGATTGTTATATTGTGCTGTTCGACTATTTTCCAACGTGTATTTTCATATAATTTATATTTTTTAAAAGCGGGGGGAAAAAAAAAATTTAAAAGTGAGATTAAAAAAAAATTTAAAAAAAAACCAAAAAAAAACCAAGGAAAAAGCAGGTGCTTTTTAAAAAAAAAACCTGAGCTGAGGTAGCTTAGAGATGTAGCGATGTGTGTGTGTGTCTGTGTGTTGTGTCTGGTTCCGTTTGGTTTTGTTTTTTTAAAGGATTCAAGAAAAAATAAAAATCCCTCCTCCACTGAATTCCTAGGGAAGGAGGGGATTGGTTTTGTTTTAATTGCTGATGCTGGCACATCATTTTGCTGGAGAGTTTTTTATATACTGTAGCCTTATTTCATATCGTATTTTAAACCATGTGAAATTAAAAGAAGAATAATTCCTAGCCCTTGGTGTCTGTGTGATTATTCCTTGTCTTTCCTCTTCGGATTCGGGACAGAAAGTGGGAAAACTATGGAAAAAAAGTGGAAATTCCAGCAATTTCTCTGTTTTCCCCAAGCTGGGGTTTTATGGGGAGGAACGGCCTGGATGACATTGCAGCTCCTGGGGGAGATGCTCCCCATGGCACTTTGGGAATGTGGATCCACATTCCAGCCTTTCCAAAGGCTCTTTCATCCCAAATCCTGCCTGGGATGTGGGATATCTGTGGGATATCTGTGGTTCCCCAGCCCGAATGAGCTTTGGGAGTGGTGTTTTCCTCAGCAGGATCTTTGGGGATGGCTGTGGCCAACTCCGGCACCAGCTGGAAGATACTCTGGATGCTCTTTCCCCGTGGAGACCTCAGGCTGTGACCCACGGGGAGGAGAAATCCACCTCTGGACTCAAATCCTTCACCATTGTGCTTCAGATCCTGGAGAAACCCACGTTGAATCCATTATGGAATACCCTGTGTGGGAAGGACTCCCAACGAATCTGCACAGGAGTTAGGGAGTTCGTTCCAGGGAGTTTTACTCTGGCTCTGCTGTGTCCTTGTCCTCCTCAAGCCAGGAGGAAAACTGTGCTGTGCCCAACTGGATGGGGCTCGACTGGAGCCCGAGGCTCTGGAAGTGGTGATTAATGGATGCAGCATCTGGGAGAGCTCCACGGAGCAGGAGCTGATGCTTTTCCTTAAGAGTTTGCGTGATGGGAAATTCCCAAGGGACAACAGCAGTGACGCTGGATTGGCTGAGTCAGCACGAAGGGGATCAGACCTTGTCCAGGAATGTGACTCTGGGATCTGCTGGATACCAGGAAGAGTGGACAAGTCACGGGTGGATCCAGGATAAGGAATTCTCTCCATTTATAGCAACTCGTAGCCACGCAGGGAACAACCTCCTGGGGGTGGAGAATCCTGGTGGTGCTCACGGCAGCCGGAGCGCGGTCCTGGGACATGGCTGAGGCTCAGCTGATCCCTGGGCTCGATGGAGAGAGAGGCTGGGGACAGCCCTGGGGACAGCCCTGGGGACAGCCCTGGGGACAGCCCTGGGGACAGCCCTGGGGACAGCGCCAAGCCAAACCATGCTGTGATTCCGTGTGGGATGCGCACACCATTCCGCACATCCCGCTGGTGGCTCCAGGGCACAGCGAGCACCTTACACCGGGAACACGGAGATTTAGGGCTGCTGGGATGCGCTGGGACATTCCTGCTCCATCCTTTCCCGGAGCCGCGGCGCTCCAAGCGGGAGCGGGACTCGCCTCTTCCTTCGCCACCCTTGATCCTGCCGCGGCTCTTTCATCGCAGCGGGAGCCGCCGGGGCTCGTGCTCGGCTATCCCGGGAAAATAAACATCCAGCGGCTCCTTTCTGCTCCTTTCTGCTCCTTTCTGCTCCTTTCCCAGCGCTGCTTCCACGGGCAGCTGCTCCGGCAGCTCTGGCTGGGGGCGAGCAGCCAAACCCCAGAGGGGTGAAGGTGCAACCGAGGGTTGCAAACCTCCCGAGGGTTTTCCCTCCTTGCAGAAGCTGAGGATGCCGCAGGTCCCGCAGCCTGGATCCCGCATTCCACAGGGATTGCAGCCTGGATCCCTCATTCCCCAGGGATTGCAGCCCGGATCCCGCATTCCCCAGGGACTGCAGCCTGGATCCCGCATTCCGCAGGGATTGCAGCCTGGATCTCACATTCCCCAGGGACTGCAGCCTGGATCTCACATTCCGCAGGGATTGCAGCCCGGATCCCGCATTCCCTAGGGATTGCAGCCTGGATCCCACATTCCGCAGGGGTTGCAGCCTGGATCCCGCATTCCCCAGGGATGGCAGCCTGGATCCCGCATTCCCCAGGGATTGCAGCCTGGATCCCACATTCCCCAGGGGTTGCAGCCTTTGGAACAATCGCGCTAAAAACACCTGTACAGCTGGAGCTCCGCGGGAAGTGGCGCCCATTAACGGCCCTGCGTTAATTATTAACCCCATTAACCCCCCTGCTCCCCCAGAAGAAGCACCAGGGAGGGGCACACGGAGAAAATGTACCCCCTTGATGTACCCTGTCCTGTCCCCACACCTCCTTGTCCCGAGGGTCTTCGTGCCACCACCAGTCACGGTAAGATTTGGGATGGGGAAGTGGAGTTTGGGGATGGAGCTGGAGCTTTTCCCATGGAAAAAACCATCACAGCCACAGCTCTGCACCCCCAAAATCCATCCGCCTTTGCAGCATGCTGCATCCAAGCCTGCAATGAAAAAAAAGGGAATATGGAAGCACAGAATATAATTATTCAGGTTGGAATTCAGGCTGCTCCAAGATCATCGAGTCCAACTGTTTTGTAGGATCCTGGAATAACTGAGCTTGAAGGAATTGAGAGGAAGGGGTTTGCTGGGAGTGGTGTCCTCCCCAGCAGGAAAATCCTGCCTGTGCTGGGAATTGCCCAATTGTTGGGAATTGGAGGAGGATTTTCCCGGTGGTCAGCCCCAGGTGCTGCTGTGTGGCTGCTCAGGTGTGGGATTGAACAGAGCCAGAGCGGACAGGAAGGTTTTCCCAGACTCCAGCATGTGATTATCCAGGGATGCACACATCCAGCGGGGCAGTGGAGCAGGAGGCAGAGCACCAAGGGATACCTGTGGGGTGGAGGGGATTTCTGTGCTCAAAACCAGCTGGAAACACTGTGAGCTGCTGCTCCGAGGAGACCAGCGAGGAAAAGGAACTTTTCCAGGTCGGCGTCTTGAAATGAGACATTGAAACTGGTGTTTGAGGGAAATTGAGATCAAAACAGGAACGGGAATTACTGAAGGATGAACTGAGGGGACTCCCTGAGATCCCAGGGAGGTGGAAGGAGGTGGTGAAAGAGGAGAAGGATGGATTTAAGTGCAGGCAGTAGAGGGATGTAGAGGTGGAAGGATGAGGATGAGGAGCTGGGCAGCAGGTGATGAGCTCCTCTCCTTCCTGGCTGATGCTTTCTGGATGATCTTTAGGATCTGTTCTGAGCCAAACCATCGATGTGTGCACCCTTCCGCACATCCCGCCGGTGGCTCCCGGGCACAGCGAGCACCTTACCCAAAAACCCGGAGATTTAGGGCTGCTGGGAGGCACCAGGACCCTTTTGGTGCCCGCTCCCCGTCCCTGGGATGCCGGGGATGCCTTTCGGAGTCAGCACTTTCCGTGTTTGCTTTCCTCCCCCGGCTCCCTCCCGCCGAGCCCCGGCCTCTGAACCTCGTCCAACAGCAACTTTCCGTCTCTTCCAGAGGCCTTTTCCCACTCCCGGGAGCGCGGCTGTTCCCTGGCCTCGCTTGAAAGGAGCTCCCACAATGAGCCTTTGTGCCAGGCTGCTCCGGAGGGCAGGAATTCGGGATTGCTGGGACACGGGGCCAGAGCGGCTGTGGTGAGGGCTGAGGGCCTCGTGGGGAGCCCGGGGGGACTCCGCAAATTCTGCATCCCTGGAGTGGGGATGTTCCCCAAAGCATCCCTGGCAAGAGGATGGTTCCAAGAGTCCCTGGGATGCTCCCCAAAGTTCTGCATCCATCCAAGGAGGATGGTCCCCAAAACTTCATCCCTGGAGAGAGGGTGCTCCCAAAGGTGCTGCATCCCTGGGGGAGAAAGATCCCCAAAATTCTGGATCCATCAAAGAAGGATAGTCTTCTAAATTCTCCATCCTTGGAGTAGGGACACTCCCCAAAATTCTGTGTCCATGGGGTTGTGGTACTCCCCAAATTCTGCATCCCTGGGGTGGAGATGCTCCCCAAGCATCCCTGGCAAGAGGATGGTTCCCAAGAGTCCCTGGGATGCTCCCCAAAATTCCGCATCCATCCAAGGAGGATGGTCCCCAAAACTTCATCCCTTGGGTGAGAATATTCCCCAAAATTCTGCATCCCTTGGGTAGGGATGCTCCCCAGGATGCTGCATCCCTAGGGGAGGATGATCCCCAAAATTCTGCATCCATCAAAGAAGGATAGTCTTCAAAATTCTGTGTCCATGGGGTTGGGGTACTCCCCAAATTCTGCATCCCTGGGGTAGGGATGCTTCCTAAAATTCTACATTCATCAAAGGAGGATGCTTTCTAAAATTCTGCATCCATGAGGTGGAGGTACTCCCCTAAATTCTGTATCTCTTGGGTAGGGATGCTCCCCAGGTGCTGCATCCCTGGGTGAGGATGCTCCCC
>VZRF01004951.1:0-43376 GCA_013396875.1 Vireo altiloquus
AAAACCTAAGGCATCACAGACAGTTCCAGTGTGGGGCTGACTCCACAGGGATGGAGCTTCTCCTTATCTCAGCCCCAGGAGGGGCTGAGGGAGCNCTGCACAAGTCCCTGACAGGAGGGGACAGCCGGGGGGGGTCAGGCTCTGCTCCCAGGGAACAGGGAGAGGAGGAGAGGGAACAGCCTCAGGCTGGGCCAGGGGAGGCTCAGGGTGGACAGCAGCAGGAATTTCCCCATGGAAAGGGTGCTCAGGGATTGGAACTGCCCAGGGAGGTTTGGAGTGCCCATCCCTGGAGGTGTCCAGGGAAGGGCTGGAGGTGGCACTCAGAGCTCTGGGCTGGGGACAAGGTGGGGACCAGGCACAGCTTGGGCTCGATGGGCTGGGAGGGATTTTCCATCATCAGTGATTCTGATCTTGCTGCTTCCCAGCAAGTCCTTCTGGTCTCTTTTGGAGACGGGTGCAAGGTTCAGTGTTCTCCACTCATTAGGGGCCTCTCTCAATTTCCAAGAGCTTTCAAACACAACAGAGAGCAGCCTTGTGAGGGCATTCCATTGGATGAATGTGCTATTGCCCATCCTTTCTCCAGTTCCCCCCGTTCACCGGTGAAGGGATAACACAGGAATTAATACAGGGGAGGGACTGGTCCTTGTGTTCCACAATACAGCCAAAGAACATCTACTTTCCCTTCATAAATCTCTGCATTTCAAGAGCGTTGAGTGGCACCAGGAATAAATTTGTCTACCCAGTTCTGGTTTATTTCCTTATCTTGCTTATATGTGTGATAATTCAGCCACTCTGGAATTATACAGGCTCTACGAAATGCCAAGTAAATAATTTATTCATTGTTTCGCTCTTCCTCCTTTCCCACACGAATGGTTTCTTAATTATAAAAATGAGACTTGAAGGCTTGTCTGGTTTTGCACTAATTTCTGCAGGTTCTTTCTACTACAGCTGATGGTGTCAGCAGTGACAATAATGCTGTTACTAAGGATTTCGTGGCTTTAACATTATGCATCCTTCTGGATTTGCCAGTTCACACCAGGCACCACCTTTGTACTGCATAACTAATGTAGAATGTGGGGAAAATCTATTTTAAAGTCAGAGCTTTCCTCTGTATTTGTGTTATTTCCTTTGTTTTGATCAAAACCAGAAGCCACTATCAGTGTGAAAGGGAAACTGCAATTACCTATGCTAATTAGTAGCTGAATTGGAAAGTTTTGGCCTTTTCCTGATCACTCCACCATTTTCAATATGCAGGGTGGTTTTGGTGACATCAATATTGTTTCTCTTCAGTCACATGGAAACGCCTGATTTATGCAGCCATGCAGTGGGTTTAACATAATGATGGAATTGTAATAAATCCACAGAATAATTTTTTGTCATTGCTGTCACATTACCTCTATCCTTCTTACCCAGAATAAAAATAGACTAATCATGTAAGAAAAGTCGATCTCTGAATATTTTTTTGCAAAGCCCGAAATTAAAAGCTATGGATTTACTACATCCTTGCAGGCTAAAACCCTTTGAATTCATGAATGTTTTGGCTGTGTTTGCCTAGGCAACAAAACTTCCAGTACTGACCTAAGCCATCCTTTCCCTCCCATTGTGATTTTCCCATCCCTAATGATAATGTGAGTAGACAGTCTAGGACAAAACAGGTTTAAATCCTCTTAAGCTGTAAAAAGAAAGGAACTCAGGGATGTCTGGGCTGGTTTCTTCATCAGAGACAGAAGGTACACACCCATCATACAGCAAACATCTGGACAGCATCAAAATATCCGGGTGGAGGGGGCAAAAGTCTCTGCTGAAGTCTTTCATGAAAGATTAAATCTCTGCCTGTTTTTTCAAATACAGTTGTTCAAAGGTGCCTTAATTTCATGTTTCCAATTAGTCTGAAAACTTAAGTTACCCATTTTTAGACACGGCCATAAAACACAGATTTCGTTTGGCAACAACATAAAGAAGAGATTTCAATATTTCATTCTCACTTTGAGGAGGAATAAATTCTAATCTTGAATATCGTGTTGCAGAAAAGCAGGTCTGCAACAAACTCGTGCCACCATCGTGATGGTTTACCAAAAGCAAAAGCAGAGGTAGAAAGAAATTGAGCAGTTTGATTTCTGTGAGCAAAGAGGGTTTGACCATTATTCTGCTGTCTGCAGAATTACACCTTCTCACATTCCTGATCTGTGCTGGTCTGCTCTGTGATGTTACAGATGTGGTTTCTCCTGGGGTGGTTTTATTTGGAGGGATTTGGGGCAGCAGGAGGTTGTGCAGGAGAAGGGTGGAGCAAGGGAAGGGTGCGAGGTGGGAGCAACACCCGAGGCACATCCTGGGCTGCTCCTTTCCTCTCCCCTCCAGGAGCTTGCCAAGGACTCATCCTGGCCTCCAACCATCCTCATCTAGCACAGTCTGGCTTCCCACTGATGGAGAGCAGCCTGAGCTGAGGCAAAATAATATCTGCCCAGGTTGTCTGCTGATGGTGCCTTAAATGGCTCCCTAGAAACAGAGACCAGGCAGGAATAAAGGAATAAAGGAGGGATTGATTGGAAAGGCCTTCAGAGGTCACACTCTGGGCTCCAGAGGCTCCTGCCTCAGTGCATCCCAACATGGACAATGACAGCTCCCGAGTTCTTCCCACTTTGATCTCAGCATCAATTGCCCAAGCAGAAGCCAGGCAAGGATGGAATTTGCCCAAGCTTGCCCCCCTTTCTCTCCCCAAGATGAAGGTTTGCAGTTGTTGGGCCCAGGAGGGTCTGGGTGTCCTTGGAGAGCGAGCTGGAGAGGCTTTGTTATGTCAGTGTGAGCATGAGAGAACAGCACTGAACGAGCTCCAGGGAGCTGCAGAGTTACACTGGGCACTGCAGGGCTGGGAACAGAGAAAAGTTCAAACCTAAGGCATCACTGAGACCTCACGATTTTGGTTGTTGACCCAAAGGTGTTTCTGTGCCCTGCGCCCTGCAGGATGCTCCCACGATTGCCCCAAGTTTCCTCCAACGAATATAATGCTCCTGCTTTCTGCTCTGTGGCCATAAGTCCTGACCATCAAAGCCTTTCCCAGCTGTGGGGAGGCATTGCAGCCCCTCCAGGAGGACCTGGACACCAGGGAACAGGAGAGCAGCCTGGCCGTGCTTCCCGTGTGACCTTGGGTTGAGACGTTTTAATCTCAGAGAGTTTTCTCTCTCCCGCACGGCCCCGAAAATGGGGGATAATAATAGCTGCCCGTATCATGGTGGGGGTGTGAGGATTAATAAGTTAATGCCTGCAGGGCTCTCTGGCACTCTGCTGACAAGGAGCTGCCTGAGTGCCGTGACAGAGCACAGGAGCTCACAGGGCAGGAGTTGTTCACTCCACAGTGTTGATTAGCGGGGGGAAAGAAAAAAACAACCAGAGAAGAGCAGACAACATCCATAAAAGCTGAAGGAGCTGTAGGGGCTGGGCTGCAGTGCCCAGCAAGGCCAGGAAACCCACTGCAGGGAGAGGTTGGTGTTGTACAAATGTACAAATTCCATCCCATTCCCAAGGAGGAGGCCTCTGGCACCCAGCGTGGCATCCCTCATGGGAGAGGAGAAATTTGAGGCAGATCATCCACGGCCCTGAGAGAGGGTGGCAGGAAGAGGGATGGAACAGCAGAAGAGAAGGAAACCTGACCCATGTCCTCCAAGAAGTTTGTAGCAGCAGTAATCCCCCAAGGCTTGTGCCTGTGTGTGCCCAGCCGGTCATGAAGGGTGGCAGAGGTGTGATTTTTGGATGCTGAGAAGGCACCAGGGTAATTTCAAATTCTGGATTAGAGGCTGTGGTTCCTACAGGCACACCCATTATCTTTTGTTGATGCTCTGTGTCCCTTTATTTCTTTTGAGAATGAAACTGCTTTTGCTTGAGGGTTTTTATCCTTCTTATTTCCTCCCCAGTAACTGATCCTGAAGGGAAAACAAGAACTTAATCCATTAGCTATCGGTGACACAGAGTAACAGTTTATATGTTATGAGAGATTATTTATAGGAAAAATCTCATCTGTCAGAGCATTTGGTGTGAATTTCAGCTTCTGCAGAGGATTTTTGCTGCTCGAGTCGCACAGTTACAGACACATTATTGTATCTGTGCGAGCACGGCCAGGGCTTGAAGCGAAATTCTGAGTGACCTAAAGGGGAACCTCTCAAATGTCAGCCTAATGAGGGTACAGATCTAGAGCCAGACAGAGGGGTTTGCAAATCCTTATGCTAATAATAACCCCACAAAATAAACTGGCAGTGTGTGCCGGGACCCCAAACACCCCTCCTGTGCTGAGACCCCAAACTCCCTGTGCTGGGACCCCAAATCCTCCTGTGCTGGGACCCCAAATCCTCCTGTGCTGGGCTGAGACCCTGGCCCCAGGATGGGCAGAGGGACGGAGCAGCTCTGCGGGCAGGAAAGGCTGCCAGAGCTGGCATTGCTCAGCCTGGAGAGGAGAAGCTCTGGGCTGACCTCACTGGGGCCTTGCAGGGCCTGCAGGAGCCGCGGGAAAGATGGAGAGAGACAATTGCCAAGGGCTGGAGGGACAGGAGACAGGGAATGGCTTCCCAGTGCCAGAGGGCAGGGCTGGGTGGGATATTGGGAAGGGATTGTTCCCTGGGAGGGTGGGCAGGCCCTGGCACAGGGTGCCCAGAGCAGCTGTGGCTGCCCCTGGATCCCTGGCAGTGCCCAAGGCCAGGCTGGACATTGGGGCTGGGAGCAGCCTGGCACAGTGGGAGGTGTCCCTGACATGGCAGGGGTGGTTTGAGTGAGTGAAACTTAAAGTCCTTTCCAGCCCAACCTGTTCCATGATTCTTCAATTCTATTAGGTTTTCATTAATAGCTCTTTGAGGTGTTATTTTCTTGGTTCTTGATAATGCTTTCTGTAACTGCTCAGTAGGATGATGTCCTACTGCTTTTTACTGTCCTTGGTAAAATCCAGCCTGATCCAGGACTTCAAGTTTTCCTTTAAAAAAACAAAAAAAAAAGAGAGAGAGACAAGTTTTAGAACTTAGCTTTAATGACAGATGACAATTAGTACAGTTACTGTCTTTCTAGAACCTATAATGACTTTGGTCAGAGGTTGACAAATTCTAAGGCAACTGTCCATGCTTTCCCTGTGCTCTTGGTTTGGAACAACAATATCACTGTAGAAATCCCTGTGCCTCAAGGCAGGGGTTGGCTGTGTCCATTCTGTTGGGATAAAAAACCCTTGTGGACTGCATGTGGTGCAAGAAGCTCTATTTCACTCAGAAATTCTGCTGGGCAAACAAGCTCATTTTATTCTGTAGACAAGGCAGAGCAGACCTGAGTTCTTGTAGATCTGCTAAACCTCAGGTGAGTCCCCTGCTTTTCATGCCTGAGACTTTATGTCACATCCATACTTTCAAAATGGAAAGTACTTGTGCACAGGACACACATCTTCATGGCATGTACCAACACGGAGTGTAATTGCCCATTTCTTGTAATTGCCCATTTTTGCAACTTTCTTCATCTGCTTTACAGCCCTGCAGTTCAGACCTCCAGAGATATTTACACATTGCTTCTGTCTCTAAAAAAAAGGAGCCATATGCATTTCAGCATTGCTATGTTTTTATTCTGGAGACTTCATAGTGCAAATAACTCACCAACAGTTGGGTTCCTTCCTGTGTAAAATGTGATGAGAAGTGATTAATTTTTATGCCTGATTCTGCCTTTACTCACATCACAATTTTACACCAGTTTTGAAAATCATTTGTTTTGCTGAAGCAGTAGAGGAGATTAAATACATCGCATAGACTAAAGAGCAGTGTTCTGCCTTCATAGAATTAAGGCTGGAAAAGACATTTAAGGTCATTGAGCCAAACCACACACCCCAGGAGCTGCAGGGGAAGGTCTCACAAAGCTACAACTCATTTGCTGGGGATCACTACACTGTCCTTAGAGAGGACAATATGCTCAGGAGGGTCCATCCTAATTCACAGTGCACCTCAAATGTGTATGGGAAACAAAAGCGACAGAAGATGTCTGCACCCCTCCTCAGGGGCTTGGCATGACCACCCCAATGCCCAAAGAACACTGTTTTTGTGGCAGGAAAAGGCCCCTCACTGTCATTTCTCCGGGAGGGGAGCCCCAAATGCCCCAAATGTGGGTGCTGGAAGATGGGGCAATCAGTAAGGCTGGTGTCCTAGGTCACAGTGTAAAATGTGCCCAAAATTCTGTGTTCTATCACCATTTTCATGAGCTGCTGGAACCAGGTGGGGCAGTGCTCCCTGCCTCCTCCCTCTGGACTATCTCCTGTTCATGGCCATCAATCCTTGCCCATGGCTCACAGATAACTCTGGGCTATCTCCTGTTCATGGCCCATCAATCCTCGCCCATGGCTCACAGATAACTCTGGGCTATCTCCTGTTCATGGCCATCAATCCTTGCCCATGGCTCACAGATAACTCTGGACTATCTCCTGTTCATGGCCCATCAATCCTTGCCCAGGACTCACCATCCCAGTGTGAGATGCTCCACCCAGAGGGAGGAACCAAGCATCCCATCCTGGATATAAACTGAGATTTCGAACCCCACAGGAGCCTTTCCCACTGGAATTCCAGAGGACAGGAGCTACAGAGCCACCACTGGACCTTCTGAGGAAGACCAGACCTTTCTCCAGGATCACAGCTCCAGCAGAACCACATCCATCACTTCAGGAGGAGCAGCCACCATCTCATGGCACTGCCACTGCTGCCCTGACTGACAGGGTGTCAGCTCCTGTCTGACTCTGTCAGTTTCAACCAGTGGTTTTCAGCCTTGTTTTTTATATATATGTATATATATAAGTAAAGAATTGTTATTCCTATTCCTCACATCTTTGCCTGAAAGCCTCTTAATTTCAAAATTATAATAATTTGGAGGGAAGGGAGGTTGCATCTCCCATTCCAAGGGAGGCTCCTGCCTTCCTTAGCAGACACCTGTCCTTCAAACCCAGACAGCCATGCATGAAGGAAAGGAGGGCACTTGTTACTGGGGAGGAGAGAGGCACCCCTGGTGTGACATGGGGCACACTGACCCAGCCAGCAGCAAGGCCTGGGGACCCTCAGGAGCTGTGCTGGGGGCTGTGTCCCCCCTGGCTGCCTGGGCACCCTTTGGGCATGGCAGGGGAAGGAGCCACAGTGACATCTGCTTGTCCCCAGCACAGTGCAGCCCTGGTTACCCTCACACCTGTTGGAGTCAGGAAAAGCTTGGGAACTTTTCCTGCTCCTCTGGTTGTTTGTTTTAACCTCAGAGCTCCTCAAAAAAAAAGGCTTGGCCTGTGAACCAAGCTCGTGGGAGCATTTGCCTACACTTCTGGATGAACTGAGAACACCAAGGAAATGAAGAGATGTTGTTCAGTGCACCACAGAGTGTGGAGTTGTAGTTTTTAGGTTTTGCTATATATGTTATATTGAGCCAACATGGAGATTTTAGGGTGTCAGCTCCTTCTTCTTCTTCATCTTCTTCTTTCTTCTCCTTCTCTTCCTTTTTCTCTCTGACATGAGTTCCTGTGACTTGTTAATTGGTAGATAGAATTCAGTGTAGAGGAGACATATCAATGAGGTTGATATTCACTGGTTTTGGGAACAAAATAAGATCTGTAAAGTTTTCTAACAGGTTGATAATAGATATAAGAGCTACCTGCTTTGGGTAGCCATTGCCATTCTGCCCTCGTGTTCCTGGAGGTCACAGCACAGTCTGTGCCTCTGAAACTTTGATAAGAACAAGAAATAAACAAGCTTTGAAACAGCAGAAAGAAGCCTCATTTCATCTTTTTGAGACATGGGACATTGAAATAAGGAACACAGCTGGGCCAGGAGTCAGGGGAAGAACACCTCCCCCTGGCAATACCCTCAGCCCCACCAAGTCCAGCTCCTCCAAATCCCCTGATCCGTGTGAGAGCTCTCCTGTCGGCTGGAGGGGTGCCAGGGGAGAGGGACACGCTGACCCTGGGCCCCACCGAGGGCTGAGCTTGCAGCCACCACCCCAACCCTCCTGCCTGGCAGGGCGACAGCCCCGAAATCCCTCTCTCACCGTCCCCTGGCAGCCGTGATGAGGTGCCGAGACATGGGAGCCCCAAGTGTTATTGTTCTCAGCCTGGCGAGGGAATGTGCCTTGGGAACATCTGGTGCCGGGCTAGGAATGAGGAGCAGCTATGGATCATTGCACGTGACACCCCTGCCTGCAACAGGGAAATCCTTGTTTTAGTTCCCCCCCAAAAAAAACGAAACAAAAAGAGCATTAATTTGTTTCCCTGTTTTCTTAGCCAATGTGCGCCTCTGTCGGGATCTCACTCGGGATAAAGCGAGGAAAGAATCGATTTTCTATGATGAGCCTGGAGTAAAAATAAATTATGATTCCCTATATCCTGCAGAAATTACAAGGCTATGAATGTCAGTGCAGCAGTTAACATTTCCAGCTCTCCCTCCTCCAGGGCTGGGTCCCTTTACACACCAACAGCTGGGAATGGGAAAGATGACACACACTGATTTCCTCTATTCTGCTCAATGAGTGAGTCTCTAATGAGAATAATTACTCTAAAGAGTATCGGTGCTCCCTGTAAGAAGGAAATGTACTCACTCTCCCTCTCTGTGCTACAACTTCTCAAATAAATAGGGTAAATAGAAAATCTCTGTCTTTTGTGCTCTTCCTAAACAGATGTGGACTTTTTTTTTTTTAAAGTCAGTGAGACTTCTGAGTATTGGAGAAATTTTTTTTGTGGTGGGAGAGGGGAGAATTTTTCTGTTTTGGCAGGCATCATCAGTCTTTCTCTGCCCAAATAGTGACTCTCTAAACCATTCAGAATTGATGTCCTTCAGGTGCTCGGAGCTTCCTCCTGCCAAGACCTTATCTGATGTTGGGAAAGACTGTCTAACTCTGAACAAGAAGTTTTCTTTGGAACAAAGGACCTGATATTTGTCCTGGAATATTTCCTGCCCCTGCCTGGTGATTAGCTCATCTACCTCAAACTTTCCCACTTGTTCCACCTCCTTTCTTGACAGCCTCCCTTGGGAGGCCCTCTGGGAGCCTTTCCCACCGACAGCTCTTCCCAGAATCCCAGAATACCAGGAGGGATGGTGCTGGGAAACAGGAGCAAGCTGCCGAGGTAACTTCTTGCCACACCAACATGTGTTAGATGTCCCCAGAACTGCGGGGACAAGCTGGAGCCCAGGAGCTGCACTGAGACCTGAAATGAGGCATCTCCCCTTCCAGTGACCACTCGGACCCGTGAGAAATTAGGAATTCTCTGTGGATTGGATGGGCTGAGGTTTGTTGAGAAGGCTGTAGGTGACCTCAGTGTGTGGCTGACACCTGTGCAGGTAACACCTGTAGTGCCATGAAGGTTTGATGAAAGCAGTGGAGTGCTCTGTGGCCAAGCTGAGACTATTTACATGCATTAATAGGAATAAAACAGTACAATATATACAATATGAAAACTTCAGCACTTACAGTAGAAGGGTATAGTAGTAGAGAGCTGAAAGCTGTACGTTTTAGCTCAGTTTTAGTTGCTTTGTTCCAATAATGTTACTATCCCATTAATTTTTGCGTCGCCCAGTCCAAAATCCGCCAGCAGAGGAAAAAAAAAAATTAAAAAAAAAATAAAATTCCCACTTTCGCTGGAAGCAATACTTGTGCCACAAAGCGTTTTCATGCTGACTGAATCAGAACAAAATTCCTCTGGTGTGAACTCACTGATGACAATTAACTCACAGCAGGCCTATCTTCCACCAAGGACAGTGAGCTGATGGGAATCCCTGTGGGCAGCTGGAAGGGAGGAAGAAATGTCACAAAAAATTCCAAGCAACGCATACCTTCTGAGAAATATCACACATTTTGGCTGAAACCCTGATTCTTTCCGTGAAAATGCCTCTCCTTCTCTCTGTCCAGGATTCATCACTTTAGGAATAAGGTGGTGTGAGCTTCTTACTGGCTTAAAAAGACTTAATTTTTGAATGTTCAGAACAGTTTCTGCTCAGGATCAGGTGCAATGGTGAAGAAAAGGGGTGTTGTGGAGGATAACTGAGGATGAGGAAGAAATGTAATTTGTTTATCTTAACTACAAGTAAGGGCATTGCCCACTGGGAGCAGCACAGAGAGGAGTCTGGATTTGGGATTGTGGCACTGGAATGAATCTCCACAATCCATGAGTGCAACTCCAAAGACAAGGAGGTTTTACAGAAAGCAGTTAACCCTCTGAAACAGCTGGGATCAAAGCTGGCCTCCTGCACATCAGCAGCAGCTGTCCTGAGAGTTCACCTGTTCATTTTTCTACTGCATTTTAGTGGCAATAAATTGTACAATACATTTTGGTGAGAAGGCAGGGATTCTCCAAGCACACAGTGTCTGTGTGACTGGCACTGCTCCCTATTAAATTTCTGTGGGAGTCTTGTAATTTCATCATAATCCTGTATTTTTAACTTTCTAAAACCTGATTTGAAGACACTTTGTAGTGCTCTGCTCTATTCCAGTACAATACAAAATGAAGATAAAGAAGATGTAATGTAATTTTGGTTTTGTCTCTAGATTTCTTGTCAAGTATTATTATGCTAAGGAGGAAAAAAGAAGACAAGGAATGAATGAAAAAAACCAAAACTCTCAAGAAGCTGCTTTTAGAGATAATTTAAAACCTTGATAAAAGATGAAATGAAGTTTCTGCTCAGGGAATAATTTTTAGAAATTACCAGTTGGGTATTACGTACTGCAAAAAACACTAAGAACCTCACAGATGAAATAATTTCTTCCATGTTTTGGCCCACATGAAGGAACTTTTTTGAGCAAAGTTGGTTACAATGGGCAAAATGATCACCTGTATTTGGGTTAGGACAAGTTTAAACTGCCAGAGGGCAGGGCTGGGCTGGATGGGCACTGGATGGGCTTTAGGATCCCTCCCAACCCAAACCATTCTGGGATTCTGGGATTCTTTTGTGACCATAAATTGTCTGAAGACCCAAAAAAGGACTTGCAGGACTTTTTTGAGGGAAAGAACTCTCCTAAATGCAGGAGGCTTGACCTCTACTGTAAAATATGGCTTATCTTGAAGAGAAGGTGGTAATTTTAAGCTTGTATTTCCTTAGGCTGCTTTGAGATGAAAGAGATGTGGAGAACTTAAAATTTATTCACTGTCTTTTGAGAGACATGCCTATAAATGAAATCTTGAAGACATTGGAGCTTTTGTAACTCCTGACTTAAATGCACATGCTGTTTAGATGAAAAACAGGCATGCTGCAAGTTTCCCATGTAATTTGTGCACAGTCTTCTCTCCACCAGCTGGATTTCTTTTCCTGAACATTATAATACTCACTAATGGGAGGGCTGGAGCCAAGAACAGGAAAAATAACTGGCCCAAACGAGCAAGTTATTTAGACTGAGAGGAGGAAGATATAAATACCTCCTATTGCTGGGTGAGAATCAAGTCAGAGCTGCCTGGGATAACCCAAGCACACCATGAATTGACAGCCAAAATTTAACTTCTTTCACCACCTGCATGCCAGGGTTCACCTGTAGGGTTGGGTACCATTTCAGGGCTCAGCAGTAAGGGAAGGGCTGCTGCTGTGGGTGTTTTTCCTGTGGCAAACAGAGCTCTGGAGGGGCTTGATCTCCTCTGAACGTTCTGGCAAGGTCTGTGAGCAGCTCAGGTCATGCCTCCCAACACACCTGTCACTGCTCATGCACTTGGGCCTTCTGAGCTCTTCTGCAGGCACCACTGTTGCCTTTCCCTGGTCTTAAAATTGAAACCAAAACATGGTTTATGGGGAAAAAGGGGTTTTTACCTCGGTATTTATTTCAGGATCTTTGGGTGCAGCACTTGGTCCAGGTGGAATGCCCTGAAAATGCATGCACACCAAAATACACACAATTATAGGCCTTGCAAAATTAACATATTTATCAGAGATCCCCCAGTGAGAGACTGGAGTGAAGCCCTCGTTGTGAGGAACCTTCCCCCTGGCTGGGCCTGTCTGAGGTTCCAAAATGTGTTCTGGAGAGGCCCTTGGTGTCTGGGGCTCCCAGGATGTTTGCTCTCCTGGTTTAACGGTGCCGTGGGGCTGAGCTGAGTTATCAGCCTTGGGAAGCTACAGTGTGTGGGCTAAAAGCACTGAGAATACATCAAACTGTAAAAGAGTGTGTGAGAGGGGTGTAAAAGAAAAAGCAAAAAATTATCCTGGCATCACAGTAATTGTAACTAAGGTAAATCACTGTGCTTTATCTCCTGCCTGACTCTTGTAGCCCTGGGGGGACTGACCCTGTGAATCTCATCCCTTGTGTGTCTCCATCCCTGACCCCTGGCCCTGCTGTGCCCTTCCCCTTGTGCCCACAGGGTTTGTATTGGCAGCTTCTTATGAGAGGTCCTCTGAAACAGCTTCTGCCGGCACAAAAAACAACAGCAGCAACAACAAAAAAAAAAATCCCAGCTAAAACTCCTTTAGGACTCATCCTGTACACGAGAAAATTATCTTCCCCTTAAAAGACGAAGATTTTTGTTTGCTGCTATGTTATATTTGGAGTATTGGCATGTTTTGAGTCCTGTTTCAATTTGCTCGCAGCAATAGGGCAAATTGTGGCACAGCACTGCTTGATGTTGGATATTTTTAAAAAAATCCTGCATCTGAGCCATGATTTTTTTAAGTGAGGAAAGCCACGCAATTACCTGTGCTAGTGTGACATCATGGGTGTCTGAGTTCAGAGAGCAGATCTTCCTAAAATATCACTTTCTTCCCTTAACAGTTTGATTTAAGAGTATGTATTAGGTCTTGCCTAGGAAAAGGTTAGATTTGGGCTTAGACTCTGACTTAGGCCTGACATGATCTCTTCTGAACCCCTCTCATGAGAGCAATCCAGTTGACACAATGGCCACAACAATAATGCACATTGCTGAGACACTGTTCTCTGATGCCAAAAAAAGTATATCTATTGCTTGGAAAACACTCAGTAAGGAGTTTGGAGCTAATTGTTTCCACTAACACCTTGTCATTAATTAATAAATTCCCAATACATGCTTGAGAAAGCTGTCATTTCTGAGAAAGCCAAGAATTAGCTCTTGAGCCAAAGTTGTAACTCATGCCATTCACATTTGACTATAGACTGTGGTAATTTAGGGCAGAAAATTCAAATATTCTATCCATGAAAATCTCCCAAGTATTTTTTTTCCATCTCATACTGTCTAAAAATATATTAAAAATCAGTTTATTCCCTGACTCAGAGGATCACTGTGCACACACTAAGAGCTTGCATCTGAGACTGCAGAAATTATAATTAAACTCCCTGTCTCTGCTTCCAAACTGTCCTTTAGATAGAGGGGTTATCTGTTTTCTTCACTGGGAAATATGCTTCATAATAAACAGCCCAAGAACAATATAGAGCAGCTTCAGGCTGCAGATGCCTTTGTTTACATCTGATTCATTGCTCTGTACATTTTTGCCACTTTGTTTTTGAGGCAGTGTGGTGAACAATTTACTAAGACAGATAGAGGCAGCAAGAAAGCAGAGGTAGGCTGCAACCTTAGTAAGGGCCTGGAAAATGAATAAAAACCATCTTTTGTGATTTTGAAGCTGAAGGGGCTGATGGACTTGGCAAAGGTAAAGAAGAGTGGGTACACCTGCTTTTCCTTCTAGTTAGGAACAGCTAAATAGTGAAGTTTAGAGTGTGAATAAAGGTTCATCTACACTGTAAATGGATTTTCAGTGTTGGTACATGAAACTGACACATTTGTCATCTGACATCACCACTGGCAAGAACCATTGGCATTCTTTTGGAAAGGTTAAGAAAAAACTGAAATATTTTTGGATACCTAAACCTCTGCTAATATGTCCTAATGGTGGTATCACACAATTTTTCACTTTAATTCGCATGAGGCTGAAAACATCTCCTCAGACTTTTCCCCAGTCAGCAGTTCAGTGGTAGATTCATCCTAGAGCTCCACATCCTGAAGCTTGCTAGAGTGATCTACCCTCCCAAATGCTTTTCCCTGCCTATTGTTTGGAATAGGACTTGCTGTAGGAAAATAATTGAGGAAAACAACCCACTGCTATCAAAATGACCAGGAAAAAATTGGCAATAGAACAATCATAATTTCTACGGTTTGGGATTATCAGAAGGTTTCTTGCACAAGGGTTTTCTTTCCAGTCCTTGCTGTGTGGATGTCTGTAAATCATTACAACAGGCATCTTATCTTGGGAAGTCTGGCTTTAAAAAAAAGGGGGAAAAAAGGAAAGAAAAAAGCATGAAGTATGATGGAATTTTCTTCCAGTAGAGTGTGATCCCAATCCTACCCTATTTCCCTGCATCAGAAATGCCTCTGCTAGACACAAAAGAACTGAAACTGGAATCAAAAACTGTGGTGTCACACCACAAATATTGGTGTGTTTAGATTTAACATGACAGCAGCTCAGGGGTGAACTTTGGTTGTGCTGTGCTGAAATCCCACCACAATAAAGCTGAAAGCTTTAATGATGCAAGGGTGGCTCAGACGCTGAAGCTCAGTGCTGCTGCCTTCCTCAGGCTGATCTTGGATGGCAGCTTTCGTTTCAGGAGCTCAGCTCTGTGGATATCTGGAATTTCCTGCCAGCTCCGTGCTGCAGGGAGGAAAGGAGATGTCAGGCACTCTCAGGTGGGGAGTCTTTTATGTCTGCAGCCCTTATGGTGATGCCTCAGGTTTTAACTTTTCTCTGTTCCCAGCCCTGCAGTGCCCAGTGTGACTCTGCAGTTCCCTGGAGCTCGTTCAGTGCTGTTCTCTCATGCTCACACTGACATAACAAAGCCTCTCCAGCTCGCTCTCCAAGGACACCCAGACCCTCCTGGGCCCAACAACTGCAAACCTTCATCTTGGGGACAGGGGGGCAAGCTTGGGCAAATTCCATCCTTGCCTGGCTTCTGCTTGGGCAATTGATGCTGCTATCAAAGTGGGAAGAACTCGGGAGCTGTCATTGTCCATTTTGGGAGCCTCTGGAGCCCAGAGTGTGACCTCTGAAGGCCTTTCCAATCAATCCCTCCTTAATTCCTTTATTCCTGCCTGGTCTCTGTTCCTAGGGAGCCACTTAAGACATCACAGGGGTAAGGAAGACATGCAGATGTGGCACTTGGGGACATGGCTTAGTGCTGGACTTGGCAGTGCCGTGCTCATGTTTAGGCTCGATGACCTTGGACATCCTTTCCAAACCGGATGATTCCAGGATTCTGTGGGTCACAGGCCCACCCACAGAGGAAGAGGAGCTGCTCACTGCAGGCGGATGAGTGTGGCCCTGCCATGTGCTCAGTGCCGCAGACGCTGATTAGAGACAAACAGCCTGGTGTTTGTTCTCCTACGTGATTGAATTTTGACTATCAGCCATAACATTTGTGCAGGTTGGCAGCAGCTTTTCCTGGTTTGATGCATTCCCTACCACTTCCATAATCATAATCAACCAGTTTTTTTTTTTTTTTCCTTTTTTCCGTGGAAAACTCCTCTTTCATCTCCATTTTCATGCTTGCCTAGAAAAACATACTCTTTTTCAACCAGATGTGGCAGAAAAGAGAAATATCCTCCTGTTTCCAGCCTCTCCACTTTTCTTACCAAACATTACGAAACAGATCTACTTAACTTCTGCAGATTTCACTGGTGCTAGATTTAATTAATCCTAGCCTTTCAGTCACCCAAGCCTTTAGAAATGTAAACGGCCCGAGGAAGGAAAGACTTAAATTTACTGTTTGTGTCCCTTGTAATGATGCCATTTGATTTCCCCGGTGGCCCCACAGCTTTCCTTGACTCTCTCTTCCAGGCTGCTTGTGGAAAGGAGCCACCACGCAGGAGCCAAAAGAACAAGAAATAATGGTCAAGAAAAGTAATTCCTGGGAAAAGAGAAGCAGTATTCTTTCTTCAGTGATACAGCCAGAGAACCAAATATATTGAATATCTACCCTGTACATTTCGATAGCCGACTGGTTTTTTTATTCTCAAAAGGGGAGGAAAATACTTGGCAAATCACCTGGTTTCAGGTGAGGTGCTATTTCTGTTAGACTTAGCAAAAATAGTGTTGTGAGCTTATCCTGCAGGAACACACGGGTGATAATGGTGAGGGAAGAGAGGCTTCCAAGCATAAAGACAATGGAGAATTATTATCACAAAATGAAGCATTGTGGTCACAAAATAGCAGAAACAGGGATAAATGGGTTCTGGAGGCATCTTTGCCTCACATAAATGATGTTGGGACAATTTTGGATCAGTTGAAAACACCTAAGATATAACTTAAAACTGTTTTGGTCCAGTTTGGCTGTTGATATTATCAACATTTTTTAGATTAGTTCTCTGTGCCAAGTGAGTCTAATTTATATACTCACTAATGGGAGCACAGAAACACAGAGGAAAACCCAGAGTGTTTTAATTCCGTTCGTGTGTTTTACATTGACAGGCTCCTTCTCCCCTTCAGCAAACACATCCTCTCCCTCCAGTGCAGGATATTTCTCCCTGTCCCTGGTGCACACTCTCTTGCTTGCCAGAAAATGTTGCTAAACTGCTTCCATTAGTGTTGCTGTAAATCACAAGGACAGCTAAGATTAGTTAGCACTTTTGGAAGAGGGATAATATCCAGTTGGACACACTCCTATTGTCATTCTCTACAAGTATCATCTGGTAGCATCATACACATTAGTGAATTGTAAATTTTGTAGACATTTTGCAGCATTATTCTTTACATTTACATTGAAATCTTTCTTTTCCCTCCAAAACAAGAACATTTTATGTTGAAATGGGGGCTAATAACGTCTTTTCTGAGATTAAAAGTTTTGATAAGGGTCATTTCTAAGAATAGAGCTTTCAAGAGAATAAAACAGCAGTCTGTTAGAACAGAGGTTTTTGGAAGTAAAGCTTATTTAGTCATCCCAAGGGAGTTTGTTCCAGGTGGGCATGCAATAGAGAAATAAGACTTTGGAAGGTGGAGATGACCAAAATCTGTAGCAGCAGCACAGCAGAATAGCACAGGCCTGAGAATTGCAACTATAATTTGTGATAAAAGGATAAAATTAGATGTTGGAGTTACAGTTATTTGAAAGTCTGGATTACAGTTTAAATCACTTGGCTGATTTAAAGTCTGAGTAGGTCCCACTCTTTCTGCCTCTAAATACAATTTAGGGAATGAAACTAATGTCAGATGTCTCAGCACACAAACTGGTTAAGGTGTACCTGTCCTGCCCCGAGCTCTTTTTTCATGCTCTGAGTGCAGCTCCCTACGAAGCTGGTGGGGGTTCTGACATGGTGGAATGAGAAAAGGTCTGTGTCCTCATCTAGAAAACGTCCACAGCTCCATCAGAGAGCAGCTGAACTGCCCCAAAGCCTGCAGGCACCAGGGGAAGCTGAGGGGGAAGCTCTGGTTGGAAGCTCTGCAGGTTCCCTGCAACCAGACACAGCCTTGGGTTTAAACTGCACAAACTCAGCGCTGCAAAAGAACTCAGGCAACCTCCTGAAATGAAGTAAGGTCATGCACACCTTAGGGCAGTTTTTAATCTGACTCCTAAAAGCTTCAAGTAAAGATGCCTCAGGGTTCCTGACGGGGCTGTGGAACGGCTCAACAGCAAACCCATCTGCTGAAAACTCCACTTGCTTTGATGAGGTCTCTAATTGTCTCTCTGGCAGTTTCCCCAATCAACACTATGGTATGCTCTAACCAGGAGTGGTTTTAGACTGAATTATTCTATCTTCAAAATGCTCAAGATCGACTGTTTCACAAAAAAGTGAAGTCTGTTTACATCCAGGAGGAGCTGCAATACAAATCGCTCGGACACATCCAAGGATCAGATGCTGTAATGCAGCTTCTAGAGCCGGATTTAGAGGGATAAAAGGGAAGCCCAAGTACGACTGCTGCTAAGCTCTGCAGCCTGCTGCTGTGTGTCTGCGCTGGTTCAGCACTGTGTGAGCTGATTTCTCTCACAGCAGCCCTGGCAGGTGGAGCCTTGTGCTGCTGCCTGGCACGGGCAGGGCACTGACACCAGAAATTCCTCACGTATCCTGCACCTGGTCCAGCGTGCAGGGTGACACTGTTCCAGGGGACAATCTGGGTGGAATAGGGACAGCACCCTGCTGCTTTCACTGAGGAGGTTGGGAGGTGTATTCCAGTGCCTGGAGGAGTCGTGGAAAAGATGGAGAGAGACAATTGCCAAGGGATGGAGGGACAGGACACAGGGAATGGCTTCCCAGTGCCAGAGGGCAGGGCTGGGTGGGATATTGGGCAGGAATTGTTCCCTGGGAGGGTGGGCAGGCCCTGGCACAGGGTGCCCAGAGCAGCTGTGGCTGCCCCTGGATCCCTGGCAGTGCCCAAGGCCAGGCTGGACATTGGGGCTGGGAGCAGCCTGGCACAGTGGGAGGTGTCCCTGACATGGCAGGGGTGGCACTGGGTGGGCTTTAAGGTCCCTTTCAGCCCAAAAGGAACCCATGGGATTCCATGATTCTAACTAAAATGGCTTGATGCTCCTTGCAACTATAGGAAAATTAAGGGATTTAATTTTCTCTTTCTGTCCTTGCTGGTGTTGTTACCTAACCTCATTTTTCCTTCCATGCTCACTAAAGTTGCTCTCCAGCATTGATTTTTTTCTCTCAGAAGTGTGGGTTGACTTCAGGCATAGTTATAAACCAGGGGATATGTGCTTTAAACATATGAAAAGTTACCCAGGGCTGAAGAGTTCTGAAACACTGTCTCTCAGGTCACACAAACGGGGTGTTCAAAAGTACTGAATGCTGCTGATATCAAAACTCTCTGTGGGCACTTGAGGGGTTACTGCCTTGGCTGTGGCAGGGCTTAGGTGAAACAGACAAATAAGAAAATAATTGGCAAGGCCTAGGACTTGGGGTTTGGGGCACAACTCCCCCAATATCATCAGCATCCCCACACTGCCAGTCCACAGCAGCTCTGGTGTGGTTTGGGAAATGAGGCAGGGAGCTCTGGGGGGATACAGGGTTCCTCAAATTCCTCAGCCTTGGGTGCTCTCCTCCTCTCTGGGGACTGCTCCTGCCCTTTGGCCTTGACTGAAGCAGCACAAAAATCCAGTCCATGCCACTGTTTTTCACCTGCTTGTTCTCACCCCTTCTCCTTGGATGGTTCTTCACTGGGTATTTTGTGAGAGTCTGTGCTCGATTAGGGACGGACAAACCCATTTCAAAACCACCCTCAGTGGTTCAAGATGCTCGGGGAGGAAAATGCTACACTTAGAGAGGCCTGGAACATGACCAGACCAGGTCAGTGTTTGCAGGACATGGCCCACAGTGGACACCACACTGTATGGTCACATATTGCTCACAAGGGTGGTGAAATGGGCCTTTAAAGGCTCTTCTGTTTCCCTACTCCTCCATCTGGAGTCTGAACCCTGAGCCTGACAAAGGGCAGGTGGTGGTTTGGGGCCAGCTAGGATGATGTTTCAGCAAGGAGATGATAAATAACTCCCTGGGAGAAGTGGCTTATTCCGTAATGGAAGCAGAGGGGATGGAGCTCCTGCTGCTGCACACAGGTCGTGGCACTGGAGCTCTTCTCTGCTTGCTGTATTGTGCTTTTGATGCCAGGATGACTTTTTTGCTTTTTCTTTTACACCCCTCTCACACACTCTTTTATAGTTTGATGTATTCTCAGTGCTTTTAGCCCACACACTGTGACTTCCCAAGGCTGATAACTCAGCTCAGCCCCACGGCACCGTTAAACCAGGAGAGCAAACATCCTGGGAGCCCCAGACACCAAGGGCCTCTCCAGAACACATTTTGGAACCTCAGACAGGCCCAGCCAGGGGGAAGGTTCCTCACAACGAGGGCTTCACTCCAGCCTCTCACTGGGGAATCTTTGATAGATGTGCTAATTAGCAAGGTCTATAATTGTGTGCATTTTCAGGACATTCCACCTGGACCAAGTGCTGCACCCAAAGATCCTGAAATAAATTCTGAGGTAAAAACCCGTTTTACACATAAACCATGTTTCGGTTTTAATTTTAAGACCAGGGAAAGGCATCACTTTACTGTGACAAGGAGCAGCCAGGTCTGTGAGCGTGTGCACGGCTCAGAGCTCCTCACACTCAGCAAACACCATAAACTCCTCACAGGGCTCAGTTCTGTGGTTTGTGTCCTGCTTCTCCCTTTAAAACATGCTTTCCAAATGTGAGATGAGCCGTCTGAAGGGGTTTGGGGAAATAGCCAATACTTCCACGATTCTTGTGAGCACCTACTGAATCATTCCTGCAAGATCATCACCTCCAGTGTACAAAAGGGAAAAACTGGGAGAAGCATGGAGCGCCTTGATCCCTGTGGTTGCAGTGTGTGGTGCCAGAGAGGGGCTGCACAAAGGCAGGAGTGGAAAACAGATGATAAATGGGAAGAAACTAGAGAACAGAGCTTGACCAGCTGGGTCTTCCTCCCTTTTTAATGAGATTCTGTGTTCCTGCTGGAGGACAGGAGGTGTTCTTCCTTACGTAGGACTGACACGGCTGGGTAAATATATAAGTTTTCAGGTTCCCCCAAGGTTTTCTGGCTTATCTGTTACCCTTTTTTCTTTCTTTTGGACAAAGACAGGTGAGGAAATTTGGACACCAGAGTGGAGAGTCTGGTGCCAGAGCGCACAGAAGAACAACTGTGCCTTAAATTTTGTAGTCTTGCACTATGCTCAACACCACCCTGCACATCCCAGTTAACAAGATTGTATGTATGCAAAATATTATGGATGGATCTATAATGAAGAGCAGGATGACGATGCTTTATTACACTCATGTTAGACATTGTGCAAAATCACTGCAAAAATCCCCAGCAAACGAGAAATTAGTGTTGCTTAGAGAAAAGTTTTCTTCCAAAGTTGGTGTTACTGGGTTTGGTCCTGGACAAATTAAGGAGGGTGACTCTTCAGCGGAGGGAAGGAAAAAATTTAAATAGTTTTAAGTGCAAATATGAAAATCTGAGCAGGAATTGGCTGGAGAAGCTGTGGCTGGCCCATCCCATCCCTGGAAGTGTCCAAGGCCAGGCTGGACAGGGCTTGGAGCAGCTGGGGCTAGTGGAAGATATCCCTGCCCATGGCAGGAGTGGCACTGGGTGGGATTTAAGGTCCATTCCAACCCAAACCATTCTGTGATTATATGAACATGAAGGTGTACAAACCAACCAACCAAGCTACGACCTGAAAGCAGCTGGATTTCAAAGGATTTGCTCTTCCTTGTGACAAGAAGGGGAGGAAACAATTTTTATTACTTCCAGAAACCAGGGTGAATTCAGAGATGAGAATCTTTTCCATGGCTCCGGTCTGTGCAGGAGGGGTATCATTAAGTGATCAGATTGATGTCAGAACGTGTCCCCGGGCAGGCAGACGCACGTTCTGTGCAGGGCAGAGGTGGGGGGAGAACTCAGTGACTCTTTGAGTGTGCTCAGAAAACACTCTGGAGCAGGGAGCCACAGCCCCAGGCATGTCTCCAGCGATGATGATAATTTCAAGTGCCATCTTTGGTATCAGGGTTTTACGTCCTTGGTAAATGACAAACAATCCAAATGTCAAGAATGCCTTATCACTGTGATTTTTTTCTTTTCCCTGCTGTCTCCTGTGTGTCTTTCCAGTCTGTGTGAAGCAATCGTGAGAATTTGGAGGTAATTTGTTCCAAAAAGACAGGGATCAGTGCGTTCCCTTGGCTCCCTTTATTAGCTGGAAAGGGTGGGGGAAAGAAAATGAGCATGTAGCTTAATAGGAAATCAAAACTGGTCTATGAATGTGTGTCTGGACTGTCTTATTCATGACTGTGATACACATGTAAAATATGCTGGTGGTGCTGCAAAGTCAAAAACGCAGCTTGCCAATGCTGTCAAATTACTATTTATTTCCTCGTATTTCCACTGGGTGTGACATTTATACATCCAAGTGTCCAAACACATCTATCATTTGGTCAGAGTTTTCATTAGCCTTACTACAGCTCTGGAAGGTTATTTAAGTTTTTGCATAAGGGAATGACCAGCTGTGAAGAGTTTAGAATTGAAAAGGGTACTTTTATATTTTGACCTGACTTGACTTCACTTTAAAAGTTTCCCCCCCCCCCAAAATTTATTATTTGTTGGATTTATTAAATGTTGGAAATCCCTCGAGCACCAGTGAGGATTACATGAGTTAGAGACTCTTCTCAAGGCCTTTTTCCTTAAGCGTAAGGAAGTGTTGGACAACCTTCCTGCAGCTGCTGGTGAAGAGGTAAGGAAAGAGGCAGCTGCAGTGCCAAAGGCAATTTTATTTCCGAGGTCTCTGAAGCCTGAGCTTGGCTGCTGTTTCATCAGAGGAGCCTGGGCTCCAGCTGTCACACAGCCAAAGGGAAAGGTACCCCGTGAAGAGACATGCTTCAGTACCTGTGCTCCCTGAGACAGGGAACAGCTCATGGAATTTGGGCAAAATCTCTGGAGATGGATTACACCCTGTCTGATATTGAATGACTGAAAATCTCAGGTGTGCCTTTGGGCACACAGCTCTTCAGGTTTGACACGGAGTCAAAAAATTTAGCACTGAGTACAAGTTAGGTGTGTGACACTGGTCATGCTGGACCTGAAGAGGATTTCCCCCAATTATCAGATCAGCAGAATGACTGTTCCTCCACACTTTTTGCCTTATGGCCAAGGGGTGTCACAAAAATGCTATTTACAAAATACAAGAACTGTAGCCAGGTAAATAATTCAGGCCTCATGCCTAAAAACTGTTTTCCAGCCTGTAGCTGTATCTCCTATGGCCAGCACAATTACACTGCAGTACAGGAGCTAAGGGAAAACTGCTTTTCTAGGCAGCCAAGTGCCATCAAACACATGTGGAACCTATGTGGGTCTTGTAATGGGTGCTGGGAGCAGTCCCCAAACGTGTCTGGAATGAGTAATAATGCTCAAGTAAAGCAAGAGAAAAGGGAGGGAGAAGAAACCCAGCTGGAAAACCTTCCTTAGCTGGGAATGTTTGGACTAGATACTGTAAAGTCGCTGCCTGAGTCATGAGAAGCAGGTTTAGGTCACACTTTCCTGGCTTCTGGTGGGTTTTACCAAGTTCAGCATTTTAAATCATTCGGAAGATGCTGGCTTTGTTTTCTTTTCTCTAGAAAGGTAATTATGAAAGGGAGAAAGGGGAAAGGAACCACTCGATCATGGTGAGCCTTCGTAGGCATTACAGAGTGGGCTCTGCCCCTGATGCCAGCGGGATGGAACTGAAGACAAACTGAAAGAATAGAAGCCCCTGAGCACTAACAGAGCATTTATTCTCTCCACCACAGCACAGCTTCACCTCTGGGTGACAGTCTATTTCCACTGCTGTGTTTATGGAGGTAGAAAGGGCATTCACAGAACAGGGACATTGTTCCAAGAACAGGAAATCTTCCTGTCATCCTTGGACTCCACTTTGTCTTTCCTCCTCCACCAGCCACGTCTGCCCAGCTGCTTATCAGTCCCTCCAGAACATCAGACCTTCACTGTGATCCCATCTCTTACTCATGCTTTACTCATTTCCCAACATGGCAATTACTGCTGTTCAATGCAGCCTTCCTAAATCCCTGCTTTGAATTGGAGGTCATTTAAAGTGCAGATGTGGATGGAAGTTAATATGATATTAATCCATAGCAAGTACATGCAAGGGCATAAAATGATCTGTGTGGTTGAAGTACACCACGTTGTGTTTCAGATGTTTGGGCATCCAAAACATCCATGATGCTGTTTAGGGGGAAAAAAGGATGAAGTCCCAGTGTGGAAATGTTTTTCCACGGTAGCAGGCACAACTATAGCTTCTGTCACATTTAATCACTGTCCCTTTCACACAGGGAAAGGTGTACAGGCCTGCTGTGGTGGCAAACTCTTTTGCATGAGCAGAAAAAACAAGCCAAGAAAGCAAAATAGCTTCAAGATTCTAACCTGGGAAACCAGTAGTTTCTCTGCATCTCAGTAAAAGAGATGAGGTATCAATCTCTTCAGAGCCAAAATCTTGAAAACCAAAGAACTAATCCTGATGCAAACACCTGCCTGAAGCAGCAATTTCAAAACAACTGCAGTTGGTCAGTTCAAAGATCTGGTTTCCAGATAGTTTTGTTGAGCAGTCATGCGGCTAGCACATAACAAATAGCCTGAAAACGTAGTTTAAGGGGAAAAATTAAAAAAGAAAGACAACAAACCTACCAAACAGGAAGTATTCACACCTGCATTTAGGCCAAAAGGATGAACTGCTATATAAGAAGCAATGTTGAAGTTTGAGCAACAAATAATAAACAGGAAGAGGCCTGTCTGTACTTCTCACACGATAAAACCTTAGCAGGGAAGGTTTTTGCAACACAGTCCCTTCATGTCAGTACTTTTCAGATACTCAGAACAAAAAATTTCGTTGGGTTCTTTCACTGGTATTCTTACTTGCACCTAAACCCAAGAGATGATTAAGAATTCATCTGGTAATCAGAACAGTTCTGGATGACCTGGAAACGTGTGAATATCATAAAAATTCCATTATTTATTAAAAGAAGTAATAACTAGAATATTACTGCTCAACATAAAAAGTTACCAATGATTCTCTGCATATTCTGGACAAGTATACACCTGACAGTGAAAACCCAAGACTCCTTAGGAATTTCCCTTCCCCCTGTTTGGGAACAGTACCTTTGAAATCCAAACCCAAGTTGCTTTGATGCCCTGCTTGGAGCAGCATCACATTTAAAGTTACAGGAACAGATTTTGCTCTCCCCAGGTCTCCTGCCCAATCCCAGGCTTCAGTGTCTACAGAGCACGGTCACAGTCCTACAGCTCTGCACACCTCTGGGTGACAGCCAGGGGTAGTCATTTGGTCCAAACTGGAGAAATCTGTTTTTCCTGAGGCCAGATTAGGTAAATTTTGGATGGGTACTTCTGATGGTGATGTAGATTCACAGGTACACGAGACAACATAAAGGTCGTAGCTCAAAATCCCTTTTTTTTCCTAGTTGCAGGATAATTTGGATCGATGAAAATAAGGTTTTCATACAAGAATTACAACAATTAACATACCTTTCAGTGTATTCTTGTCAGCTTTGTTCATTCCAATCACAGAACAACAAATATTGCTAACAGACAACTCTCCCAAATGCAGCCAGTATGAAGTCACACAGCTGTCTGATGTAACACACACCCGTCAGGCATTAATAAACAAGTCCCAAGATTACTGAAAGTGTGCAAAAATAAGGAATAAATGCTAATGGCAGGTATCATTAAGAGTAATCTAATCTTTACTACTGCTAAGTGTAATTTAGTTGCTTTAACCTTTCTATTATGACATCCAACTTCGTTATTTGCAGCTAAGTGTTCATTTTGCTAATTTAAAACTTTTCCGTACATGCAACAGCAGCAGCAGAGCCTTTTGAATCCTTTTGTCAACATTTTGGAACAAACTGGGAAATGACATACCTGAGAGGGACATAAACCTCTAAAAATGAGTACATGTGGTATTTTACAGAGAGCAGTGCAGGTGTCTCAAATCCCCCACCTGTGCCTTCTCCCCAGCTAATCAGACATCACTTCAGTTATGGTCCCTGCCTTTATTTCACATCTTCTCTTAACAGAAACATTGACAGATTTTTTGAGAAATTACAAGTTTAGAAACAGACAGCTGAGTGTAACTTAGGTCAGAGGTTGTATTTTTAGGATGAGAGCGGAGCCATCACTCACAAATTGAGAAGAACAGTTCAGGCAGCAAGAACTAAAAATACTTCAATAAACATCCCCTAGAGTCACAATGCTCTTTATTCTTCAAAAGGGTGGTCTTATTGCTGTGGCTGATTTACCATTTTAAGCTTTTCATTAAACAGGTCTACTGGACAAGAAATTTTAAAGAATTAAAAACAGCAAGCCTTTTCCGTGGTGTAAAAAATAAAAAAAAAAAGGGGGAAAAAAAACAAAAAGAGCTCCCCTGAACCTGAGACACGCATTAGACACCCTTCCACGAGCTACAGCAGGAGTGTCAGCGCTGACCTGCCATTAACAAGCACATGTCATGTGGATGGTCACTAATGCTGGTCCATCTGCAGGGGTGTCCCCCAGAAGACAGGTTATCCGTGGTGTGAGAGGAGCCTCGGTGACGCTGCCCCATCCTTTCCGACACGAGCTGTTCCACGCGCTGCTGTTGGGTGCTCGGGGATGCTCTCGGGCTGCTACTGCATGAAGAGGATGCTGAAGGCCATCACCACACAGCACACGGCCACGTAGGGGCTCTTCCTCTCACCTGGCAGGAGGGGAGAGAGCCCAGAACAAACACAAATTCAGGCATGGCTACACAGACCCACCTGCTCCTGGTCTTATTGTGCCTGCAGCACCTGAAAACTGACATCTGACACCTCTAGCTGGAGCAGTGCTGACAGAAGTCCAGCTGTGTACCCACAAAGAACATGCACAGGAGTGGAAAGCTTACATGTCAAATGGGTAATTTTGCTACATAAAAACAGAGCTGGGGCTCTTTACTTTAACAGGACTTTCAACAAGGGCATGGAGTGACAAGGCAAGGGGAACTGCCTCAGGCTGAAAGAGGGCAGGGCTGGGTGGGATATTGGGAAGGGATTGTTCCCTGGGAGGGTGGGCAGGCCCTGGCACAGGGTGCCCAGAGCAGCTGTGGCTGCCCCTGGATCCCTGGCAGTGGCCAAGGCCAGGCTGGACATTGGGGCTGGGAGCAGCCTGGCACAGTGGGAGGTGTCCCTGCCAGGGCAGGGCTGGCACTGGGTGATTCTGGATCTCCGTGAAAGGCTCATGTAAGGGTTTCCATCTTACTACAAACCACCTTTTCTGAGGTGCAGTTTTGTTGCTGCCACCTCCTAGAGCCAGAGTTGGGGGGCAGGCAGTGTAAAGTTGCCCAGGACACCCCATTTTTGTTGGCTCTGCTCCTCTGTGGCTGCTCAGGAGCTGTTCTGTGTCAGCTGAGGTGCAGCTGATGCTATCTAGCCATGGTACCTGTCACCTGCAACGTGAATCTTCTGAGCAGAGTGTCATGCAGCAGCCAGAGCTCTGAGCTCACAGCTGCCCAGACAGGGCCAGATGCCTGTCTTTTTTTGCTTTTCTAAGGAGACACAACATTGTCAGCATGTGGAGAGGCTCTGGCCCACAGATTTCTGCGATAAAAGCGGTCAGCAGATCACAGAAGCTGCACAGACACCTCTATTTTCTGACTCTTTCAAATTGGTGTCACTGTTTCCCACAGCAGATTGTGGATGAAAGTGAAGCTTAGTCCATCAGTATAATTTTATCTGGTGGCAAAAGCAATCGTGAGAAATCTGTTCCCAGCCACTTGGTCCAGGACAGAGTGTTACGGAGGTATCTTTTTCATCAAGAAAATAAAGAGATTCTTGGGTGGGGAAATGTAAGACAACCAGAGGAACATCAATGATGTTAATCACACTGGTACCTACTTACATGAGCACTTTCTCCACTAATTACCAAAATGTTTTTACACTTAAACTTCATTCTCCACAGTTCCACTGAATTCTCCTTGCAGAGACCAACAGTGGATGGTACATGCAGCCTACAGAACTGCCAGGAGTGTTAACACTGAAATGTGCCTTTAAAGTGTGAAGATTCCTGTTTTTACACATCCAGGAGCATAAAGACAGAGCTGGGGATGTTTGCTTTAAGCAAAGTTCAATTTCCCTTTGCGGTGCGAGGTCTTTTGTCTTTACAAACCACTGTATCTGAGACACAGCTTTCAGAGAAACATTAAAGAAAAAAACCCATCAAGGCTCCCAAGTCTAGCATGAGGCAATTTTCATGAAAAAAAAAGTCTTTTTTTTACCAGCAGGACCTTCAAACACAGAGGGAACAAACTTTTCACAGTAAAAGAAAATAAAATACTTGCAGTGACACCTCCCATACGCAGGATTGACTGCCCAGTGACATTACAAGATGCTGTCATGATCTGGCATATATCTAATTAAACTTCAAATAACTGAACGAATTAATGTCTGCAGTTTCACATCTGTTTAAAATAAATTCTGAGGAAGTCCAACTCCTACGGTTCAGGGTATTATAATTTTCATATGGGTTATGCTTTTCTGCTCTTAATTTTCTTAAAAGAGAAATCACCATGTGGCAGGATTAAACATTATTTTGCACAACTTTGTAAATATGTAACCACTTGCCCATGATTAAGATCTTATGTACATGTGAAAAGGTTGTTTAAACGAACCAGGGATATGAAATGTAAAGGAAGCCAGTCAACATTTTCATTTTTAAATCCTACACTTTCTACACGCCTTTGTGATTAACACACTTTAAATGATAGGAATCATCTCCAAAGCCCATTTTCACCTCTTAGTCTAAAGGAAAGTCGAAGTGGTAGACTCTAGATGCAAGTTTCAAAAGAAACATAGCTAAAAGAAAAGAATAGCCTTGCACTTAATTAACTACAAAGAGGATGGCAAGGGCAAGGTAAGGTGAGGTATTCTCTTCAACCTTGAACAAACCCTAATGTAGCTGAATTTTTACATTTCTTTTCACTGGTGTAGCTCAAAATTCATTTCTGACAGCTGGCACCTTCCCAGTATCTTTCAATTACAGCACTCAAATTGGTTCTGCTATGTCTATTATCTACATAGGACAATATCTGCAATCACATTAACAACAGGTCTTCACAAAAACCCTATTTTTTGTGTCAATGCCTTTTTGACATCCTGTAAAATGTTCTGCCGGAGAATGCAGAAGGGGAATCATACAGGCTTTCTTCAGGTTCAGTGACAAGTAGGAATATCCAGAATTACAAGTTCAAAGTTTCTGCTCTGCATTAACAATGCAATTTCAACAGTGATGACAGGTTTGTATTTTTTTTTTTTCCCTAAATCTTGGATATACCTTAATGTTAAGACTAAACTTCTGTTGCATATTCCAATTTCCTTCTCCAAATAAATTCAGGATAAGGATTAAAATAAATATAAAACCAATGTTATGGGAAAATGTCAAGAATCAGATAGAGTTGATCAGCCTGCGTGCAGATGTCACTTGACACGAACAGCTTTGTGTAATTCAAAAGTGCACAGAAGCTGAGTAAAGAAAGGAGAGGAAAAAAACCACATTTGTGCTTAAACAGAACCTTAATGCATTATGAATTCCACGTTGTTTTATTACTGTAAGGTAAATATCTGGCTCTTTTTCAACAGTACACTGCGATTTCAAACACACTGCAGTTTATGAGGAATCATTGATTTTGGTTATTTCACGTGGCAAGAAGTGCAAAAGACTTTTGAAAATATAATACCACGTACATGAATTGACAACAAAAGATGCAGACTTTCCATGATGCTCATCTAAGAAAGCAATATTCTGCCCCCTTATTTCATAGAGGTTAAAACCTGCATTTTTGAAGACCAAGGATGTATATGGTTTTCATTGCTACATGGCAGCATTACCTTAATAAATTACGCTAGAATAGGACTGATCTTAAAGATTTTTAAAGAAAAAAAAAGATTTACCAATCCTGGCGCATTTCCAGAATATCCCCAACAGTCTGTAAAGATAAAATAAATTCATTAGACTCTTGGTTTAATACACTCAAGTCATCGGATTTTCTTTCTTTTAAGTTAAAACAATCTGAATTGACAGTAATTTAGTCAACTTGACTCTCTTCTTGGCACCAGAAAAGAGCAGATACCTGCACATAAGGGTGCAGGCTATGAACTACACCAAGTGGCAAAGTTCTAGGTCCAGTAGGGGTCTTTTTGCATGCAAAGATGCACTTAACTTATTTGGTGCATTTACCTTATTAAAGATTTCATCAGAACCCCTGTATTCATCTACAATGAAGTACCCCAGACAAAAAATTATATGAAAAAAAAAATCTTCTCAATTTTTCTGGTTCTTTCTTTTTCCTTCTTCTAAGGTTTACCTTGCTCATGTAACTCCTGTGCTGCTTGCCCAGGACATTACCTCTCACAAGTGAAACAGCAAAGGAGAAAAGCAGAATCAAACCCAGGGAACATCCTAATGGATGTCAAAAACCTACAATTTCTCTGTGTAACTAAAATAATCTGATAGTGACTGCTCCAGAGGAGCAGGGACTGCTTTAGGATCTGAGGAAGAAAAGGGGAACAATACTGAAGTGTCCTGTATAAGAAGACAGGTATCAGATAAAAGGTTTCCTTCAGAGTACAGCAGAGAACACCATGGGGAAGCACTTGGAGGACTGCCATCAAGCAGGTAGTAAATACAACCCCACAAATAATGTTCTGAACTCACGCCCACAAAGGCTTGATGATGTGTCTTTGCCTTTTCTTGGGCTCTGAGAGTTGCCTACTTCTAACACATTTAAATGCAGACAAGGAGGTTTGGGCCACTTGCTCCTGCATACTTGAGTAGTCAAGGAATCCTGCACTTTTACTTCTCTGCTACTTCCATTTTATGTCCTCTTTTATGGTCTTGGTTTACTTCAGCATCTCTCTTTCCATTTAGCAGCTTCCTCTGTCTCTGAGACAAAGATTTGGTGTTGGGCAGGTGAGGACCAAGTGAGGCAGCAAGTGACTGAGGTGTGCAAAGTCAAAGTGAAATGCTTTCTGGCTTATGCTCCCCTTGCTGACCAGTTCATCACCAACAGCATTGCAACGTTTCCAGTTTTAAATAACAGGCATTTTCATACGTGCTTCAGATTTTAGTTTTACCTCAAGCAATATATATATATACACACACACACATACATATGGGGTTTGACTCTATTTCTGTACAGACAAAGCCCTTTTTTTCTGCTTTTATGTAGCTCCACAAGCAGCAGTAATAATCCCTGCAAATAGACCACCACACTTTTTCAGGCTAAGAGGTCATACAATAAAGTAACCTGAAGACATCTATGCAGTTTTTGAAGATGCATGCAGGTAGAAAGGCATTCATGTGTAAATCTTACAGAGCAAAATACACAGCCCTGAAGTGCTGCACAGATAGCACCTCAGGTTCTCAAAACTGTTGTTCACCCTCTGAAAAATTAAAATTTACAGACTGCATGCTGCAAAACCAATAGGAAAACTTACACAGCCCTGCTTCTCATCTTGCCATCTCCCAAAAGCTTGCCCAGGAGCTCAAAGAAATAAAACATTACCACCCTGACCATGTACTCATGAAGAATATTGCACAGGGAAAAGAGTATTAACCCTTTCAGGCAGCCTGAGAATCTGTTGAATTTGCCTCACCATCTCAGCAAAGGTACCTTTTTTGTCTTCTCAGGGATTTCTTGACTAATGTGAAGCCATTACTGTACATTGCCCTACAAAGCTCCCTTGCTGAAAACAGAAATTTTCCTACCTGATATGGCAGCTATAAAACAGAGCACAGGTTTCACCTGCTGCCCTTCCCAACCACCATTAACAGTTCATGAACCTGAAGCCACTGGCATGAGGACTGACCAGCCTTCCCATGATGACACCAGGTCTTTGGTGCTTCTGGAAGAGCTCAGTACCTCTGTTTGTCCACATAACTTGCTGCTGAGTAGAAGCAGATTGAATTCTGGACCTTGTAAGAAGCTATGATATATCCTCTGGAAGAACTGGGGAGCTCTCACTGGAGGTAAAGCCCGTGCAGACCTCCTGCTCTCCTGGATTTTTCCATTAGTGTTCATCCCAAGCCTACAACAAGCACTTCTTCAAGTCAAAACTTGCTTGCTTATTACAGAAATTATGCTGCCTTGAATAACTCTGCTCCGAAATAATCCCTCCTCCAGCAACTGCCCAGTATAATTGCACTGTTCCTTCTCTGCTCTTCGTGTCCCACTCCATCCTTGTCTGGATGCTGGTGAAGGTGTGGGTCTAGCTGGGATCCCTGCTGCTTTCTGGCAGCCACAGCCCAAATGTGCATGGCCTGCTGCACATTCCTGGCTCTCAGCGTTAAATGCTGAAAGCACTCATGGTGAAAAGCGTGGTGCTTATCACCAAACCAAAAAAAAATCCAAATAAATGAAACCTCTAAAGCTGAGGAAGAGTTGGTGCGGCCTGAGACGATGACTGCTAAGGCTGGGTGTGCTTAAAACGCCACATGTTCAGCAGGACAAGCCCAGTGCCACTGCAGGAGGGAGTGTGAGACATCCCTACTGCACTGCTGATGGAAAATCAAAGGGGATCTCTGCTGCACATAAGCTAACACGTCTTTCTTGTTAGCAGGGAGGAGAGAATTATGTTGTGGTGCACATTCTCCTCTAGTTAGCATGAAACAGTAAATCTCCACTTGCTTTCTCAGCCTTTAACACTGCCGCTCGGGACCAAGCACATGGAAACACTCAGGGAAAATGAAGGTTTAAAGTTCTGTCTGGCTTGGTAGGAAAAGACACACTCTGGCAGAAATGAAGGGGAGGAAATACAGGGTTATGAGGATGGGTGACATCACTTTGCAATGCCGTCTCTTAACCAACAGAAATTTGTTTCTTCACTTACTACTGACAGACCTAAACCCTCACTTAGAAATACAGTGAGTAACTATCAACATTCCTCCTCTCCGTCACTTTAGTACTTTATTGCTACTTTTTTATGCCTTGAATCTGGAGCAGGAATGATGAGGTAAGAGCATCTCTGTGGCAAACTGAAGTTATCACTAGAATTTGTTTGATCCCATATGTCCAGACATCTCCATCGGAGCATGCAGTATGTTAGAAGAGAGGGACAGGGGTTTAGCACCATATGAGCCACATGTAAACATCTACCACACAGGAAACAAATTTCATTGCTTCCAGGCCAAGGTTTTATTCTCCAGTACAAAGTAGTCTACAAATATACATCTAAAACAAAATGGTATGTCCTACATCTACATAAATACAAACCTACACATCAAACGCCCAACTCCTCCACAGTGTCAGCACCCTTTGAAAACATTTTATGAAGAGAGTTCTATTGTACTCCAGACAAATTTGCCTCAAGAATAAACAGAGTAGCTCCAGATTAAAGGAAATATTCCTTGCCAAGAACAGCACTAAAATTTTAATCAGTAAAATAAACATTCTTACTTCTTACTGTGTATACCTCATTGACTATTGTGTTATCTTCCACCAGCAGACACCCAAACTCCCCTCGTCCCCCCACTCCCTGTCCTTCATGAAGTCATCCTTTCTTTCCATCTTTACTTCCATCAAAAGAAACCTCTCCTGTCAGTGGCAATTTCATGGCCTCATATAAAAGGGTTTTCGTGTTAGAACTCCAAATTAAAACAAACAAAAAAAAAGCTGGCAGACTTTGGGTATCTTACACTGCTAAAATTAAAAAAAACCTGCATAATAAAACAGCAACCCCAGAGGTTAATTACAGCGACGGTTTTCAGAAGACAAACACTCAGTGTTCTTGGTCACAGGAGTCTACTTAAAACTGGACACTTCTGAATTTAAATGCAGAAGTGATGGAAGACACTTAGGGAAGAAGAACATTTAACAGGAAATGACCTAATGGAAAAAGTGGAGAAGTCAAACACTCAGCATCTAAACTGACTGTTTTTCCACCTAAAATTACCTCCTGCTTCTACAAACATCATGTCCTTTGCACTAACCTTAGGTGACAGCATTACTGACATTATGTGGACAGCCCAAGAGGTTTCTGTGTCGATGGTTTCTCTAAACCCACCACCTTTAAATCACAGTTCTGCTGATCACAGATAGCATCCATGTGATTAAAAAAAAAAAGTTAGGTTTGTGGAAGCTTTCAAAACTCTTCTAGAAATTCCTTCACCTTAGAGAATACAAACCCATGATTTAAACAGACCACACAAGAGGAATGTATTGCTTATTTTAAAAATTATTCTTAGCTTTCTTTTAGTTACAGATTATTGCTAAAACTGTGTTTCGAACTTCTATTTGTAAAACACCTATCTTGAAAACAAACAAAAAGCCAGTTTCTGCTGGTTTCTTACCAACCCTAGGAATCAAATATAAATCATGGCAACAATAGCCACATGTAGCAGAATGTTTTATTTCTGTCTCTCATTTCTGTATCTCTAATAAGCATCTCACAACAAAGCTACAAATCTAGAAGATGAATAATGCAGTATTAGCAAGGTTAGTTAGCTAATAAATCCTTCCAATGACATTGCAACTAAGTGCTTGCCAATACCTTATTGCACTCGATTGTGAGGTACAAAATTAAGATTTTTATCTTTAAAGAGAGAAAGCTTTCAAAGCAGGACCTGCATTATCACACGCTTCATCAGGAGATGCTGAAAGGCCGCAGCTGAAACCACACAGCTCGTGCATGTTTGAAAGGATCAGACCACATACCCGGTTTTATTTTTGTCCAGTAAGCTGGGAGCCAAGGATCTGATGTAGGCACAGGTACAGATGAGCAGTAGGATCACAGTCAGCAGACTCTGGAAGTTGAAGATGGCAGACTGTGGAAGAAAATCAGGAAAGTTACACCTCTGCAGCACAGAACTTCTATCGTGAGCTGCAAAAAAATGGGTGAACCCTCAGACAATGTCCATCCACACCAAAAACAAAACCCACAATGGCCATGAGCCAGAAAACCTCTGCATCAAATGGAATATGGTGGTGGCAGTGAAGGTGGAGGTGAGGACTGATTGGCAAGTAAACTGGTAACAGCCAAGGCAGAAAATAATATGAAATGTGCAGGCGGTCTGTTAATTTAACACTTTTTAAAGGCTACAGGCCAAATTCGACAGATTTGTAGAAATACATACAGTTAAGCCAATCTGAAACTTGTTAACTGATAACTTTTATTTTCAAATCATGTTCTGATTTTGAATTGAAAACATCTTTATTGTAAATACACATTCAGAAGTGCTAATTATATGGTAAATCCTGAAGAAACAGACAAAATTGCCTTAGGATTGAGAAATAAAGTTCTATTGTTTGATAGCAAACACTGACCAGCCTAGTGGCAATAAGAAGAGACAATTCTTGAGAAACTGCTGCAATATTTAGTAATTTACTTAAGTCTGAAGTATCAGTAACATGCAGAAACTGCATCCCAAAAACTTTTTTAAACTTTTTTTTGATGGTTTCGGGGTTTCTACTAAGTGTCACAACTGACATTTTGCTCAGCTTAACAGCACCAGGTGGTGTAAGAGCCAACTGCTTACTTCAAAAAGCTTAATTTTACCTTCACTCTGCTACCCTCATTTGCAAATCTGATNATGCAATAAATTAATTTTTCGTTCTGGAATTCTGATGAACTTTTGTCTCCTGTATTCCTACTGCTCAAACCAGCTGGCTGAGTGGTGGTATTTAATTAAAGGTAAATATTTAGCACTTAGGAAGGGATATTACATAGCCATTTCCTTCTTCAAGCATATTTTAGGGCACATCAGAGCCTTCATTTCCACACAGCCTGAGGCACATCTCTGTCGATGCACATGTGCTTTCTTCCTATGTCACAAAATTATGTTTTTGAAGCTCAAATAATTGAAATTTCTCTACCTAGCTAAGGAGAATGATAAAAGAAAATCACAATATTCTAGTTCAGTATGGCATAAACAGGAATTTAGGAGAGAAAAACAAGGAGGTCAAGTAGAAGGAAAGCCATTTGAACACACAAGTGTTTCGATACTGAGATCAAAAATCTTGTGATCCAATCCCCTCCCCCAAAATCAACAACAGCAAGACAAAATAAAAGACTTTAGCTTATTTAGAAGCCTCCATGAATCCCATCAACTCTGGAACATGCACAGAGCTGCCAGTGTGAATATACACCTTAGGAGGGGTTAGCTATCTAAAGTAATTTCTGTATCTAACTTAACGGAGTGCAAAAGGCCACTCTTAAGCATCATCATCATCACAGAGATGCTCTGACTCTGTATCCTGTACGGGAGATTCCAGTATCCCTGAAACCCACCCTTTCTGTGACGAGGGAGCAGTGACCCCACACCCAAAGCCAGCCCTCCTGTCCCAAACAGGAGGCTGCTTGGGTTTTCTCCACGGCCTTTGCTAAATCATTTATAATTTAGCATTTAGCTCAGCTAGCCACCCCTTCTGTCCCATCATGTCATAAATAATGGACAGACTCTTCACAAAGGACAACGTGCTGCCATCCCCAGCAGCCTTTGTGCTCGGCAGAAGTTTCTGCCGACTCCAGAAACCAGGGAAGTCCCAATTCCCCCTGGCTCCTGCGGGTCTAGGAACGTGGCAGGGCCGGATCCAGGAGCGGCTGCCTCTCAGCACAGCCAGATAGTGCCTATCAAGTGATTAATTTGATCAGTCCTGCGGGACAGGCAGCTGCTCCGACAGCTCACAGCCCCACGCCTGCCAGAGACCCGTTCCCATGAATTCCTGCAGCTGCTTCCCGAGGCGGCACCGGGCACTCCAACACTGGAAAATGGCAGAAGGGCACACTTGCTTCCTCTTAAGCAGGGGCTGTAAATGTATACTCATGAAATGTGCTATCAGTCAATCAATAGGGGCAGTATATAATCGTATATAATTGCTCTTTGTTGGGGTCCTCACGTGCTTCCCCAGCTATGCGTGGCTGTAATTGCATCTGCTCTTGCACGGAGATGTGCTCTGAATGACAGGTCTATCTGCACAGCCGCTTTCAAAGGACAGATGTGAGCATTCCAAGATTTGCTTATGATTTCAAACTGGAAATGAGAATTTATTCCTGATTTAGACGGCTTCACTCTTCACATCTGAAGTAATTCTCATGGCCCAGCTGAATTCACAGAAAGCAGCAACTTACATCTGGCTGCTCCAACTGATGTAATTAAAAGCTGCTGCAAGAGTTATACATTGCTCAGAATCCTTTTAAAAACCACTGCATTCACATACCAAGCTACTTGGACAATTTGGATGGGTTGCTGTTCACTTGTTTAGCCTGAGTTCCTCTGATCCAAATGTATTAATTGCAATTTTTGACATGTGCTGGCTGCCTTAATGTGAGCCTCATTCCGACTACAATTAGATCTCAGCATATGGAGAAACCGGTGCTGTGTCTTTGACTGCATCCCCACAACGCTGAAATGACAACTAACTTCCCAAGACTCACACTGCAACACCAGAAGGAATCAGCACTGGCATTTTATTCTGGTTTTAGACAGGGCAAGCTTTAATTTCACGGCCTGAAATGCAGCTGGAACACCTCAGTGGTTTCACTCTGTGTCACTCCCTTCGTGCCCCATCCTGTGTGGAGCACCATCACATCACCTGCAGCAGTAACGAGGCATTGTATTCACCTGAACTTGCAGGAGCCAAGTTTTTTCCAACATCTTTGGAAATTTAAGACCATGGACCTCTCAGCTCTGAGAGCTACATGCCCAAAGGCTGTTTTAAATCCTTCCCAAAACCAGGTCTTTAAAAAAAGCCTCAATATTATCTCCTGATCATAACGTATCTCAGTAAAAACTCCATATAAGCCATAAAGAATTAATACTCCTGAATATTTTGTTGTGTTGGGATTAGGAGTGGTGGTTTTTATTAAAATAAATACTCATGGGAATATACAGTAGCTGGAAATCAAGTGGTACAGCTAGGGATGTCTGAACGCACTTCCATCTGAGTATAAACTGAAGTTTAATGTACTTTAGTAACTGTTGATTTGAAATTAAAAGTTACCTATGTGACTGTGACAGGGAATCATTGCAACAGTTGCACAGCTCCTGTTAACCTCATTATAGACAATGTTGTCTCTCAGCATTAAATTTACTACACTTGGGCAGAAGAAAAGATAAAAAAAAGCAGCAGCTCAGAATTCTGGTTATCAACAGCTCTTGCACTTCAGGAGAGTATTTAATTCAAAGTGCAGAAATAGCCATAATGGATGCACTAATTCTAAACACTTTCCTGCACTGACAACAACAGTCATAGACAAGACACCCTAACTTATCCACCTCTGCAGTTGTCATTCACTCCATTACCCCGAAATTCTCTGCTTCAGACATGGTTCTGTTCCCTGTCCTTGCAGACAGCACCCCAGTCACAAACCACTCACTGATGCAACCCTTGGGTAGCACTGTAATAAATCACACCCTAGATTTTGATGCAACAAAGGAGCTGCTGATTTTCCCCTTGCCTCATATCCATTTGTTTAAAATAAACCACCTGGTATCATGGCTGCACGGGAAATAAAGCACGCAGGAGGAGAACACAAACCCTGTGAGGTTGTCCTCTTGGGCTGGTTTGGCCTAAAACAAAAGCTCTCTGAGTTTATCTCAGCAGACTTAGCACTGAAACCAAAGCTTAACCTTCCCTAGACTTTAAGTATTTACTAAATGATTATTTTATCTCTGACTGCAGTGTGACCATGATGATTTCATCCATCTGTGCTATAAAGGGAGAGGCCATGGTAGTGCCAGCAAGTTACAAAACTTTGCCCTGTGGTTACTGCTATAATAACCAATTTACGTAGGCAAACACAGATAAATAACTGGACTATTTTAAAGAAAGTACAACTTCATTTGTATAATACACTGCAGAATACTCAGTCTTTCTAGAATGGTTTTGGTTTATTTTTTTCCTCCCCAATATAATAAAATTGATGGATGATTATGTTTTCTGGAGCCCAAGAAACAAATATGGATACCCAGTTGAGCTGCATTTCTCATACTGAAATATGAGTAAGAGCTTACAAACAGTAGTTAAACTTTAGTTAAGCAAGAGCAGATAAAAACTTCATCACAGAAAAGTGAAATCAGGCTATGACATTTTAAAGAGGTCCTTACAAAGCTGAAAGAAAAAACCCTTATTATTCAGGGCCTCCATTAGGCCCTGCAATTCTTAATTCATCAGTAGAAATCAAATTTTCAGAAGTATAAAAATCTTAGGAAAAAAAGGATATAAATCCTGTAGTACTACTCTCACCCTGAAAGTCAAAGGAATTGCTAAAAACTAATTAAAACATGCATCTAATTGTATTATTTTCCCATCTCTTAAAAAAATAATTAATTTTCCGATTGCTGCCAAATGCAATCTGATCAAAATGGATGGAAAACAAGCATTTGTAAATGAGACATGCTAATGAGCACTATAAAAAAACCTACCAAAAGTGCAGATTAGTTAAGTTTGAAGCAATTAGTGGCAAAAGTACACAGCAAAACTAAGTAAGGGGTGCTAATAAGTATCCAAATACCAGCCAGATGCAGTTGTTCCAGCATCAATAGGGTTACAACATGTTCTCCTCAGCATTTAGTTTCTAAAGGATTTAAGTACAATATTTAACGTTCCTTCAGATTTCTGTCTAAATATGTATTTTCACACTCATAAAATGCAGGCTAAGGCTTGATTAGAGAAATAGGGAATCTTTTCCCTCCTCATGTCCTGGAGAAGCACATTGTCAAGTTTAAAAGGCAAGTGCAGCTAACATGTATGCTTTCCAGCCAACAGAAGACTAATGTATCTATTTAAAACATAAACAATCTCCTCAAACAACTAAACAACTAATTAAACATATGGACACAGCTGCCCTCTCCTATAAAAAAAAAAACCTCACTTGACTCTAACACATTTAGGATTTTTACTGCAATTCCAATCCACAGAGCAGCAGTGAAGAGACACCTCAAGGTGATGATGCTGAAGTTTCACACTGGCTTGAATTCCTTCCTCTGTGCTCCAATATCTAGTTTGAAACCTGAACTTTTGCTGTAAGCAGATAGCAGAGGCAGCATTTCACCAAAGTGTCTTAAAATAAAAATCAAAGTGACTATTAAAAGTCTTTTACCAGGGTTGCTGTAACACAAAGGCACGCACGTCCACCTATTTACTAAACAAACAGGGAATTAGGGTGGATATGTCTGTAAAAGATTGTAATACCTTTTCCTCCAGGCCTTGTCTGTAGATTGCCCAGTTTTACATTTTATGAAGATATTTTTCCTCTGCTGCCTTCCCCCATAAGATAAAGATAATATTTTAAACAACCCCTTTTTTAAAGTAACTCTCCCTTCTGAAGTTGCACACCACACTGTTTAGTTCACCACAAATCTACCACTGAAACTGAAAAATCAATGAAACCTCCGTGTATGGATGAAAGAGGTAAGAGTCACACTCAAGCAACACATTGAATCAGGTGATATCCTACTGTAATAAAAACAGTATGTAAAAATCAGGAGTTTGTAACGGAAGGTGCTATGTGAACATGGACATGGGAAAAAGTCTAAGTTCTCGAAAATGAGGATATGTTTTAACTTAACTAAGAATAGCAAAGCAGAACTGTAAATATTTTATGTATATTATTTACCGAATTCTTTTTATTTCGTTAATAGTCGAACTATCTCTTTCCAACATGAAAAACAAATAATTATGTTGTCAGGAAAAAATACATTTAGTCAAGAAATAATGACAGGTTCTGCTCAGTCTGTCATGTCCCATGGCCCTGGGCAGGTCCACAGCACCTCTGCAAGCCTCTTGTTTAGCAGAGCTCAGGTGCATGGTTTGAATACTTAGCATCTGGAAGACAGGTAATATTTTTGACAGATGTTGCCACCTTGTTTCCACAGTCAAAAGGCTGAAAATCAAAACCTTTTGTTGAGTTTGAATGCCCAGCTCTGTGCATGAGCAGAAACACATATCCAGTGCTGCAGCTGTTGCAACGAATGTGTGTGGTATCTAATGCTGCAGGCAACCAAAAAATTTAATTGTGACATTCACTTCTTTTTATGACACTCAGCAAGGAAGTGGTTTCTCACAACCAGCGTCTTTACCAAGTGGGTAAATCTGTTAGAGTAGACTCATTGTATCCTACCCTTCCAAAAGGGACCACCTGACACTGACAGAATAATTTCCTCAGTTCAATAATCACGGAAATGAAACATTGACAATCTATTTTCACATCGTCCTCTAAGATGACAGAAGTATCTACACTGAGTACTTCAAGTGAAATAAATTCACAATTAAAAGGCACTTCAGACCACAAGATGAACTAGGAGATGTTTTTAAACCTATGTACCTTTAGGTCACGATAAAAACAAAGCTGTTCGCAAATCTGAATCAAGACTGATTCCTTCTTGTAATTCTGAATAAAAACACACAAAACTTTGTACTTGAAGACTCCTGAAAGCTCTTTTTTCAGAGCAGTGTCTTGGGTTCTGGTATGTTTACATCTGACAGCTTGGTTTGAAATAATATTTACTAATGAATGTTTTTACAATTGGCTCTATGAGCAATTCCCCTTCCTTCTATAAACACCACACTAAGAGAGCAACAAAGTCTGTGACAGAAATGTTTGTCCTTGTGGAAAGTTCCCAAATCAATTTTTGGGTAGTAATGTGGGGCCAGGATCAGCCCCAACAAGAGGGTGAGAGCGAAGAAGACAGTTTTGTCGAGTTTCCTGAACCTCTTTCAAATTTTCTCCATCCCCAAATTTTGTCTGACTGTAACTCCACATTTCTGCTATGAACAAAAGTGAAGAGCACCCTTGAGGAGGTGAGAGGCTTGTCATTAACTTTAATGTTACCTCTGACTTATTCCCTCTTTCCATCCATGCACGTGTCACTGGTGCTGCCCTCCCATTTCCAGTAAGTTTGGAATCCATTGAGAAGTTTCTACTGGCTTCCATAGCTGCTTTAATTTATAATAATGAGGATTTTGTTTTAAGTCAAAATAGTGAGGTTTTTTCTTATCTGCTTGCAGTGAAAAAAAAAATCCCACAATTTCTGCTTTCACATAAAGGGAAAGACAGGTAAAAGCCAGCTCACATATATATATATATTGTTTAGCAAGGACGTGGTAAGGAATCCTGAGGAAAAAAAAGGATGAGAAGTTTCCAAGGCATAAAGTCATTTGGAAATAATGCTTCAGAAAACTGTGCTATTCTGAGGGCTGCTAAGCTTTGCCAGAACTGTAACTCTTGTTCTTTGGACAAGGAGAATAAATTGGAGGTGTAGCTCTAATCTCTTCCATTGCACAACACACAGAGAGTAGCTGTTCCCTGTTGCACAGTCAAATGTGAGCTCAAAATTATCTTTATTTTCCCTAAAATGCCATGACACCACAAGTGGCATCACAGAGGACCCAAAGTCCTGGATATGCCATGAGGGCTGTTGTTCTCTTGAGGAATTCAAACACCACAATAATGCTGAAGAACCTTATTTTCCCCTCCTTCAACAGAAAATCATGAGCAAACAATCCTTAGAATCTGAGTTTCTTGCTTTAGAGTCCTTGAAGCACACAGAGTATCGTGAAGCAAGGAATGTGGACAAGATAATCCTAACAGAATGTCATACACTTGCCATAAACTTTTTAGATATAAACATTAGCTTTTAAGCTACTCTTATGCATTTCTTATATATAACTTATATAAAATACAAGTGACATAATGATATAATAGCATAATATTAAATAATTAGCTGTATTTATTCATTACACTGAGCCACACTAACATCTCACCAAGTTCTCTTCCCTTTTTTCTACCACCTGAAACCATCTTAAGTACAATAAAGAACAGTGAAGTGCTGCTGTAATTCTCTATATTCACCTTTCCACGGCACTGATTAGAGGTCTCTTGCTTTCTGCACGTGCGTTTTAGATCTCCTGAGATAATTTATGACTTTTATCTTAAAAAAAAGCAAACCTCTCCTTTGTTTTCTCCTTGGAGCCACAGACTGGAGCAGTTTTATCTAAAAGACCTGCCAAGGAATGCTCATGCGAGCACCTCCCAGCAATTTCCTGCTGGTGACAAGATCTGGAGCCTGGGAACCCTTTCCTGAACTGAGCCATACGAAAGTTCAAGAGATGCTGGTGTTTTCTGTAAACACACAGGAAATACAGCGACATTCCATGGAAGATGCACATTATCCATACAGCCATGGACAACCTGTCAATGCTCATCGGACGGGGGTGGTCCTGGTGATCTTTTTAAAGGTCCTTTCCAACCCAAACCATGCTGTAATTGTCAGGAAAATGTTGAAAATTCCCATTGTAAAACAACCTCTGTGATGGAAGCTATGGACAAACTCAAAAAAATTTTTTTTTTAAAGGAAAAACTTAGGATAACTCAGTTATTCCTTTGGTTTTCCTTTGAATTTTAAATTCTGCCCTGCTCATATAAATCTCATACATATATAAACATTTAACATATAAACCTGGACTAAGAGAAAATATTTCATTGCTTGGCTTTGTGACAAAATTGTCAATCTTTCTCTTATATTACTTGCAGCCTGGAAAAAGGGGCAGAATACATAAAAATAAATAAAAATGTGTCTTTAGACCAACCCTACACAAGGAGTGTATGTATTTACACACATATATTTCGTATTTTTATATCTATGTATACATATACAAATACTCATTATGTGTATCATTTATAGAAAAATACACATTAGTAATATATAATGCATAACTTTTAAAATATTCAATTATACATTTGCATACCCCTAGAAATTTCTAGATAAATTTCTTTATATCCATATGTATTTATTACACGTATAATGAACTCATACATAAGCATACTTTTTGTATTCCAGATGCACTTACCTATTTTTTGTGTATTTACACACTTTTACGTATTTATATTACTATGAACACGCTTATATGTACCTATACGTTATATTATATTAAATCTAATTCTATATA
>VZRF01004951.1:44046-84780 GCA_013396875.1 Vireo altiloquus
GGCCTGAGGGGAGCTGGGGGGGCCGCTCGTGTCCCGGTGCCGGGATCACCGGGATCACCGGGATCACCGGGATCACCGGGATCAGCCCTTCACCGACCCTTCCCCGGGCCGTGCGGGCCGGCCCCGCGCCCTCGGCCCCATCGCGGCCCCGTCACGGCCCCATCGCGGCCCTGTGTCTTTACTGAGACGCAAAAGAAAGTGGTTCTTTTGGTGTGTTTTTCGTTGTTTTTTTTCCGGTTGTTTGTTGCTATTCGGCTCCCAGCGGGTGGCTGAGAGGTGTGGGGGTGTTGCCTCGCCCCCTCCCGTCCCTGCGCCGTGAGCCACTGGCTGCTGAAACCTTAACAAGATAAAGAACGCCTTAATGAGGCTGTTTTTTAATTAGGTCCGCCTTACTGTCATATCTGTTGTATAGGGAGAATCCAAACTGTCTTCCCCTGGTCTATTCTATTTCGGCTGGTGTGCTGTGTTTTCTCCTTTTAGGGATTTTCATCATATTTTCTGTAGTTACACCTGCCCAAGAATTTCTACCTTGGTTTTTTTTTTTTCCCTTTTTTTTCTTTAAAGGAATTACCTTCGACGGTGTGAGAGCTCAGTAAAGTGAGCTCTGTGAGTTCTGGGGAAGAACTTCACGGTGATGACTTCTGTGTTTAGATGTCCTTGTGTTGTGTTGCTGTCACGACAAACACCTGGAGTTTCATGAGGCACCTGTTTTGCCTTATAAATGTGGTTTTAAAAGCACCCCCCCCCTTCCCCAGGTGATGGCTTGGTTTTGGGGTCTCTGTAATTAATCCTCTGTGTTTCAGCACCAAATTCTTGCTCATCTGCTGAGCGTGGGACAGACTTTTTAAACTCTAAAATGACATTTTGGGGTAACATTTGGCATACGTCGTGCAGCTACTGTGGGAGGCCAGGGGTTGATGTGCATGAGTAAAATACATTTATCCCACGGGATTGAGGCAGGGCTTTACTAAAGCAGAGGACTTTAAGGTGAGTGAGACCTAAACAATCCACTTAGAATGCTGTTCCCATCTTGTACACAGCAGCTTCCCCGGCAGTTGTAGATTTGGTCTCCACAATTTAGTGTTCTCTGTGAAATTGTGGTTTCAGTTACTAGCATGAGCAGGTGTAGAGTTTGAGGTGGGTTCTCTTGTGTAACTGGTTTTCCTGTCCTGTGGATTTCAGGCACCGTATTGATTCTGGATTTGTTTTGGTTTTTCTTTAGATTGTTTAATGACTATAAGTGTTCATTCATTTGCAGATTTATCCATTTGTCTAGCAGGTAGTCTGCATCTTGCTGTGTGCTCATTTTCTCATACCATGTTCGTATGTCTTACTCCTGTTACTGAATTATGTTCATTGTGGTGGTTTCTTTCCATCCCATGCCAATTGGATTAAAAAAATATATAATTAAGTGCATAAAGACAGTTCTAAAAAAGGCCTTATTATCTAGAATAACTTCACTTTGAAGTGTTTGAATGATGTCACATTAAAGGATGCTCATAAAGAGAAATAAGTTGTCAGTATAATCACTGAGCAGTGTAGCCTCTGATGGTCAACGTTACTAAATACTTTAAAGGCAATTATACTTTTGACCTTTTTTTTATGTGTATCTGAGATAGAAAGGCAAACCTGGGGTTTTTTTGCCTGCTTGGACTCACTTTTGGATGCTCAGTGTGACTTAGAAACTTAAATTGAAAATATTCTGTAATGTTTGAGGAGACTCCAGCTGCCAGTCCTTGTTCACACCAAACATCATACCTGCTTTCACGTGGTCATCCACCTTGCTCTAGTGTAGTTTTGTTTTCAAGCATGCTCTTTATGATAGATTTATTATATTTTTTCCTTCTTTGATAGTTTCTGGCGAGCTCCCACCTGAAACCCATTGCAGATTTTTGCAAAAAATGCTCTTTATTTCCCCTTAGGCATTTAATTTCCAAGTGAAGTTTCCAACAGTCTCAGCTATTCAAAGGGGAGTTTTTATTGATCATGTGGTGTTTTAAAATGATTTCAGATGAATAATTTGCTGCTGTGGGAAAAATGCCATTTAAAGATTTTTTGGGAGCCTTGGTGGCATAATTTAAAAGATTGGTTCACCTAGCCTGGAAGCATCTTCTGGGATACAGCTGTAATAGGCATGGGATATTGACTGGAATATCAGCTATAAGATGGTGTTCCAGTTTCCCTTGTGCTTTTTTCCCCTCCTGATTAATACCTTGTCACGAAAAACCAGCTCAAAAGAGCTGGGACAGCTTGGTTGGTGTTGTCTGCAGGAATGGGCTGGGGCAGGTGCTCTTACCTGGTGCAAACCAAAAAATCAGTCCNTTTTCTCCTTTTAGGGATTTTCATCATATTTTTTGTAGTTACACCTGCCCAAGAATTTCTTCCTTTGTTTTTTTTTTTTTCCCTTTTTTTTCTTTAAAGGAATTACCTTCGACGGTGTGAGAGCTCAGTAAAGTGAGCTCTGTGAGTTCTGGGGAAGAACTTCACGGTGATGACTTCTGTGTTTAGATGTCCTTGTGTTGTGTTGCTGTCACGACAAACACCTGGAGTTTCATGAGGCACCTGTTTTGCCTTATAAATGTGGTTTTAAAAGCACCCCCCCCCTTCCCCAGGTGATGGCTTGGTTTTGGGGTCTCTGTAATTAATCCTCTGTGTTTCAGCACCAAATTCTTGCTCATCTGCTGAGCGTGGGACAGACTTTTTAAACTCTAAAATGACATTTTGGGGTAACATTTGGCATACGTCGTGCAGCTACTGTGGGAGGCCAGGGGTTGATGTGCATGAGTAAAATACATTTATCCCACGGGATTGAGGCAGGGCTTTACTAAAGCAGAGGACTTTAAGGTGAGTGAGACCTAAACAATCCACTTAGAATGCTGTTCCCATCTTGTACACAGCAGCTTCCCCGGCAGTTGTAGATTTGGTCTCCACAATTTAGTGTTCTCTGTGAAATTGTGGTTTCAGTTACTAGCATGAGCAGGTGTAGAGTTTGAGGTGGGTTCTCTTGTGTAACTGGTTTTCCTGTCCTGTGGATTTCAGGCACCGTATTGATTCTGGATTTGTTTTGGTTTTTCTTTAGATTGTTTAATGACTATAAGTGTTCATTCATTTGCAGATTTATCCATTTGTCTAGCAGGTAGTCTGCATCTTGCTGTGTGCTCATTTTCTCATACCATGTTCGTATGTCTTACTCCTGTTACTGAATTATGTTCATTGTGGTGGTTTCTTTCCATCCCATGCCAATTGGATTAAAAAAATATATAATTAAGTGCATAAAGACAGTTCTAAAAAAGGCCTTATTATCTAGAATAACTTCACTTTGAAGTGTTTGAATGATGTCACATTAAAGGATGCTCATAAAGAGAAATAAGTTGTCAGTATAATCACTGAGCAGTGTAGCCTCTGATGGTCAACGTTACTAAATACTTTAAAGGCAATTATACTTTTGACCTTTTTTTTATGTGTATCTGAGATAGAAAGGCAAACCTGGGGTTTTTTTGCCTGCTTGGACTCACTTTTGGATGCTCAGTGTGACTTAGAAACTTAAATTGAAAATATTCTGTAATGTTTGAGGAGACTCCAGCTGCCAGTCCTTGTTCACACCAAACATCATACCTGCTTTCACGTGGTCATCCACCTTGCTCTAGTGTAGTTTTGTTTTCAAGCATGCTCTTTATGATAGATTTATTATATTTTTTCCTTCTTTGATAGTTTCTGGCGAGCTCCCACCTGAAACCCATTGCAGATTTTTGCAAAAAATGCTCTTTATTTCCCCTTAGGCATTTAATTTCCAAGTGAAGTTTCCAACAGTCTCAGCTATTCAAAGGGGAGTTTTTATTGATCATGTGGTGTTTTAAAATGATTTCAGATGAATAATTTGCTGCTGTGGGAAAAATGCCATTTAAAGATTTTTTGGGAGCCTTGGTGGCATAATTTAAAAGATTGGTTCACCTAGCCTGGAAGCATCTTCTGGGATACAGCTGTAATAGGCATGGGATATTGACTGGAATATCAGCTATAAGATGGTGTTCCAGTTTCCCTTGTGCTTTTTTCCCCTCCTGATTAATACCTTGTCACGAAAAACCAGCTCAAAAGAGCTGGGACAGCTTGGTTGGTGTTGTCTGCAGGAATGGGCTGGGGCAGGTGCTCTTACCTGGTGCAAACCAAAAAATCAGTCCTAAGTTTAAACAACTATATTGATCTATACAGCAACATTCACATATTTAAATAAAAACAAGTACTAAATACTGTTTTTTGTTGCTGTTGGGTTTCTTAAGAGGAGAGTTCATGGTCTTGGCTCTGTTTCCTGGTGTTAAAAAATATTATAGTGATGAAAGGCTTACATTCTGTTGAGTAGTAGAGCACACCAAGGAATTTGTGTCTATAGTGAAAGGTAAAAAAAGGTTTAACTTCTAGGGTATTTCCAGATGCAGGAGGAATTACCACAAAACAATGACTATTGCATGCGGAAAGCTTGGCATTCAGCTGCTCCTGTGTGTCTTATTTTCATGAGGAGTTGGAGGAAATGGTTTTAAAAGTAACACAGGTGGGTGACTGATGTGACAGGAGCATTTGTATAAATAAGTTTCTGTCCTTAACACATCTGTGTGTGTATATGAGGTGGAAAAAGAGTTTGAAAATAAACTATAAACACAATCAGTCAGGGTTTTTTTTTTGAGAAATGCTGGTTTGAGTGACTGGCAAAAAAAAGCTGATACGGCTCTTCTTTGGCTTCAGTGTGGTGCCCACATCTCTTGTTCCCAGTATCTTCAAACACAGGCATGAATGCTTAAAAACTGATTCGTGTTTTTGCTAGAGCTACAGATTTGCTCTGCTCTCTGGAAGAAGGAGGTGGCAGAACATGAGGGGTGTGCATTTTGCAGGCAAACTTGTCGTGGGTAGGTGGTGTTCTGTGTGCTGACAGTGGTAATCAGAGTGTGGTATTTTGTTTGCTAACACTGTTTTGAAAAAAAAAAACCAACCTAAAAACCACAAGAAACAAACTCCCATCCACATTTAGGTTTGGCTCCTCTTTCTCTCCATTTCTCTGCCTTCTCCTGTCACCTACGAGATGTGCACACAATACTCACTGTAGTAGGATGCATCACAATAGCTATGAAATGGAGTTTGCAGCTGTTCTGAGAGGGAATGAACCTCAGTCTTCACATCAGAGGTGCTTTAGCCTGATATTTTAACCACACATTTAATAGAAAGTTACTGCACAAGGTGATGTATGGTGGTGAGTGTTCCCATAGCTGCCAGAATTCCTGCACCTTAACCCTCCTGCTTTTTGGGGCATATTTTGTGTGGACATGGTGTATACAGCTGATGGGCTGATGCAAATGTTACTGCATGACCTAGCAAGGTACTCCAGATTGTAAAAACACCCAGGGTGGGATGGCCTTGCTGTAGAAATGGTGATGCTGTACCTGATATGGTGACTTCAGTGCCTCTCCTGACACAGCCAAGCCCTGCTGTCAGTGTGCAGCAATACTGGATGTGTTTGCAGTGGCCTGTTTTGAGCAAAACCCATCCATTTCAGTAAGGATGGGATAATTTACGATGGTTTTCTATGCTGTGTGTTGGCTTCATCGGAGCAGTATGGCAAATATTTGTGCTACGTGCTCACGGGTGTGCCATGGGCCTTGCAGGGTCACTTGCTGCTTTGTCTCAATGCCTGTTTCTGATGTCCTCATTATCTTGCAGTGCCACTTGAGGATGAGAAATTTTAATCCCTAGCTCTTGTCACCCAGGGCTTAGCAGGAGGTGGAGAATGTTTTCCTGGGGATGTGTTAGAGCTCAGGAGCCCCAGATGAAAAAGCAGTGCACGTCCTTGAGTAAGTGGAACCACCCAGAGCTGAGGGTGAGATTTTCAAGGACTCAAAGCCATTATCTGGTTCTTCAAGGTTAGTAGGATGCAGCTGTGCTTTCTTCACTGTTATATTTGTCAGAAATGTAATGTAGTGCTTGCTGATGTTGTGGGGAGCACATAAAATCATGTGCATAAATTCTGAACCGACGTCACTAAATAATCGGGAATCCAATTTAGACAGCTGTTGTAAAATAACATTAAATGGTTCTTGTAATTATGTATTTTTTCACCAAAGTGAGTATTTTCTCTAGTTGTATCTCTGACTTGAGCTGTGTCCCTTTCCTGTGTTAGGAAACAGTGGCCTTCAGCTCTTGCTCTTTGTAATCCATGTCTTTGTGGATCTTAGTCTTCTCCACCTCCTTTGTTTCTGTATATGAGATGGAAAAAAAGGGAAAGGTGGCAAAAGAACCTTGAGGATTATTCACAGAACGTAGTATCAGATAATGTAATGGTAAGGACTGCTGTCCAAGATATATCAATGTACAAAATACTCACTGAATTATGTATGGTGCCATGTTGACACAAGCTAAGGCGAAATTTAGGGGTTAATTACTTAACAAATTACTGTTGTTTGCTAATCTAACGTAGTCATATCTGATCAACACAAAAGAACATGTCTTACAGGAAACGTTCGGTGTTGGAAAAAAAGTTTCATTATGTGTGTGCCTTGAGCAGGGACCTGTGGTGTAAGTGCATTCTGAGGTGTACTTGTGATTTCATAAAATATTTTTTGATTACATTGTCCTGATTTGCAAAGCTTGGAAAAGCATTGGAATATTTCTGCGTCTGCCCTGCAGACTGTTGGGTGACTTTTCTGGGAAGGGGTGTCCTCCAGCAGAGCAGACAGCTAGAGCACAGATTGTAAAATAAATAGTAAAAGAGGGAGACTGATCTGATGTGACTTTTAAGAATGCAGAGACTGAGAACTTTTGTGCCCTTGATCTAGACATCAGCCAAATTGCTTGCTATCTTGGGACAGAGAAATTAATGCAACCAGAGGAAGAGTGAGGCAATATATCGTATCACAGGCTGCATTTGTTTTTATTTTTTTTTTTTTAAATTATTCAAATGATTATGAAAGGGATTGTTTGTTTACAGGTCTACAAAGGGGTCTTAGAGGCCATCCTTTTCAGCACAGAAGCTGGACAGGAAGGAGGGAGCCTGGGGCTTTCCAAATGCCATCAGCTGTGTCAGGCTTGGGGTGAAACCTCACAAAATCCTGGGGAGAGATTTGTGCTGGCTGAGCCAAGCGAGGAAGCATCAGACTCTGCTGTGGAGGCTTATATTAAATTACTCCAGCTGAGAAAATGAACCTTAATTTCAAGAGTCCAGAACACAGATCGGGAGATGGGGCAGAGATGTTAATTTCAGTGAAAGATGACATGGAAGATAATTGTTATAGGAAACAAGAGGCAAGGAACTAGCAGAAGCATTCTTGTGTGTCTTGGAAATATACCTACTTGAGTAGTATTTTGTGATGTCCTGAAGGCAGTATTAGAGAGAAGGGTTTTTGTCCCCGTCATGTCTTCGTCAGAGATGTCTATAGATGAAAAATGTGCCATATATTTTATTTTTTTTTACTTTTGTCTGTTGCAGGGATTTGTTTTATTAATCCTGACTCTCCTAAAACCAGATTTTTTTTTTTCTTCTCTTTAAGTAAAGAGGTAGAGGAGGGATTATTTTAGTATATATTCTTAATTTGAGGTTCATGTTTTGAGTTTGGTACTTTTGACGGTGCAAAACAAATAAGGGCATTTGTAGCACTGGAAGAGAGGAAAATGCAGTGGCAGGTTCTTTGTCCAAAACTGCACTGGAACAGGTTGTTGGAGCTGTGGAGAGGTGACAAAGGCTGGGGTTTTATGCTCATATACCTGCATTATTTCAGGGCCATCGTCCTTGCTCACAGTTGTGTTTCAGGTACTGATGTGCAGCTGCAGTTGGGAGCCAGAAGCATGAGGGTGAAGTGTGCCCCCCCAACATGAACTGAGACTTTTCTTTAAAATGTTTATCCCTTCTGTGCTGTTTCTGTCCCCCACTCCACAAAAAGCACAAAAATCTGCTTTTTACGTCATCATTAACTTACCTGGGAAAGCAACAATTTACACCCTTAGCACGGCACCCTGCGACCTCTGTGGTGCCTCACATCTTCTGCTTTGCTGTAATTTGCGTTTTAAGGTCTCAAACTTTGGTCTGAATGGTGCAGTGTCAAAGCACTTCTGTGCTGTATTTTACTAATGAGTACTTAATTGCCCTCTCAGCTCAAGTCCCGGTGGCTTTTTTTTGCATTGGTGTGCCCCTGCTGTGTCCTCATCTCAGCCTGCAGATTTCTTTTCACTCCAGTGCAAGCATTCTTTAGGAGCTGTAAAGGAACACTAATACTGAAAAGCTGTTTTCCTGGAGTAGACCCCCTGCTTGGCATCAAGTGTCTTGGGTAAGGGTTAAATTTTTGAGTAGGATTTTGTTGTTTTGGGGTTTTTTTTTGCCTAGTCTGTAGTAAAAACCAGACGAAAAAAACCGAATCAAAGAGTGAGAGAGTCAGAAAAGTTGCTTAGAAAAGCAGTGAGCTGATGAGTCTTGAGGGGCTTTATATTTTTCCTTATGTACAGAACTTGTGATGTTAAAAGTACAAGTGACCCCCGTGAAGCTCTTTGTGCCCTTTTCCCCTTTCAGATTTGGTTTGTAGACATGGTGCTGACTGAGCACAAACCAGTAGATTTGTGAGTGAGTGGCCCCTGAATTTTTGGTGGAACTGTCCTTATTTACGTTGACTATTTTTTTTTTCCTTTTTTTTTCTTTTAAGAACAAATCTTGTTTGCTCATAGCTTGGTGAGGTTGTGGGATTTGACTTGGGCCCCCTCCTTGCTAAAATACTGGCACTTGTCAAGATAGGGAGTGGTGCTTCTGTCCTGCTTTGGTTTGTCAGATGTGGATTATCACAAAGCCTGAGCTAAACTGGTGCTGAACCTGTGCCCATGTGTGGAAACAGCTGAAAAGAGGTGCTCAAGATGTGTCTCTTTGCCTTATCTTCAAACTCAGCCTGATCCATCAGCAGAGTAATTAATGTTCAATGCCAAGTAGTAAATGTAGCTGGAAATAAACTGCTGCAAAATTGAAATTTAAGTGCATTGAAAGTGAATATCTCAGTTCCTTATGAATGTCTTGTGAATTGCTTTTCTGTGAGGGTCAGGCGAAGCAACATGAATTACAGCTTTTAGATTAATAAATTGAAGCCGTGTGAGCTCTTTGTTTTTGGGGAGTTTAGTGCTGCATTTTCTAATAGATAAATAGCAGATGGAAAGAAAAACATAATAAAACTTAGGTTAACTGAAGACTGGGTAATGCAGGAATTTTCTTCAAAGAAAATGCCTGAGGAGACTGTTTAGTAAGATAAAGCAATTTGGAGCCTAGGCCTATTTTTTATTATTAATTTGACAGGGACGGGAAATTAAAATAATCCATCTCTTTGAAAAGTCTTGGGTGTAGAGGTGGGAGGAGAGAAGGATAATGTAAGCCTTCATATTTATACCTGCCCTTGTCCCACTAAAGTGGCAACATTTGGTGAAACTTGTTTTTCCAGGTTACTGGGCTCAATTTTTCAAAACTCCTCAGAAAATCCTACGTACAGAATTACATCCATCCATATCTACCTGACACTGATTTCTTAGTTTCATTTATCTTTGTTTCAGACTGGGTGCTCCTGCCTATGGATCTATTGTGGATTCAACGGTACTGAATTTATTAGCCTCTAAAATTTAAAAAGAAAAAAGAGGAACGAAAAAAGAGGAACAAAAAAAGAAAAAAAACAAAGGCAGACTTTTAGTGGAATCCACTGCTCAGTGATATTAAGTCAGACATTTAGAGAAACACATCAGACTGAGTGGGATTGTAATAGGTCTGTGTGGGGACTAAAAAGTAGGAAACAAAGGAAATCTGTGCGACAGATTTGTGTTGAATATCCTGATAATATTTAATCCTAAAGAAGGCACTGTTTTGGAAAACAGATGATACCTCAGCCAGACTACAATGTTATCCAAATATACATCAAAAAGACATATGTATTGGGGTATTTTTGGATGGACAAAGGGTGATTAAAACATGCTGCCTTTTTTTTTTTTTTTTTAACCTCCCCCCAGAAATTTCCTCAACTTTGCCATCCTCAAATGGATGATACTAAGGTACTGAAATCTGCAGAGATGCTTTTCAAAATATGACTAAGAGACTTGGAATTCCCAAATCTTTGTTCTTACTGACTGTAAATGCTGGGCTCAAAGCTTGCGTCTGGCACAACTTCCTTTTCCTGTTTTTTATCTGCAAAACATACAGCAATTTCAGCGCTGTCTCTTCAGACAAATTATGTGGAAAATGATGTATATTTAGAATGTCTGTTATTTTTTTTTAAAGTTTTTTTCAGGAGGAAGTGAATTATTTTTCTTGATAAATATCCTGTGGTTTTCAAGGAAAGGCACTGTGCCACCACTTGCTTTGGTGAGATCTCAAGAAAGCCAAGGTGTCCTGCTGCCTGGTTAGAGTTAAAAAGTATTTGTTGGGACTTGCATCTTCCAGAAGCAGCAGGGAAAGGGAGCCTGGGTCTCTGAGACACGCCTGCTGACTTTTCATCCCAGATCTATCCTCTGGAGGCTGGGCTGCTTGTTGCCTTTGATCTTTGCTCCCTTCCATACACACTTCTCAGTAACTTCACTATTAAAATTCACTTTTTCATCAGGAAACATGTCAGCTGTGTGACTTTATATTTTTTTTTTTATTTTTTTGCGGGTTTATAACGTTCAGTTAGTGTATCCTGGCTTATCTCCTTGCATTTTGGGAAGTGAGGATTTGACGGCGTGACTGTTAGTTTTGGGAGGAATTGTTACAAAAAAGGATGAGAAAGAAGTGTTTGCCCCTTTTATAAATCTGTCTGCATGCTCCCTTACTTGCTAGTATATACTAGTTTAATTGCCCACTTTGGTGTTTATTTTAATACACTGAAGGCCTTTTTCTTAACCTTATTACAGCTTAATGTAGATGGTTGTAAGTGAGCTTGGCAAGGCTGGATGCCTGCAGTGGGTAGTGGGTTAGGCCTGAGACTTCAAGGGGATGAAAGACACCAGGGTGGGCTTTGCCTCCAGGCTACAATTAAGATCAAGGCTTGTTAGTAAGATTCCTACTATAAAGGTTGTTGACTGTCTGCTTCCTTCTGTTTCTCCTCATTTTTCAGCTGGTGACTGTAGTAAATAAGCCTGACTTATTTGTTGTTGTTCCTTATCGTGGATTCCAGATCTTTTGTGGCAAATCTTCTATATCCTATTGTCCCATGGAGCCTGACAAGCTCTGGACTAATTGGTTTTTGGTTTTTTGGTCTGTTTTTTTTTTTTTTGGGGGGGGGGGGGGGGGTAGGGGGGCCACACGACAATTGCACAAAAAGCGTGTGCATGTTTCCAATCGTTCTGTGGCTGCCACAAAGCAGTGGGAAGGCAGCAGTGCAAATGGGAGCCATGTGAGCCTGGGCTCTGCACTTGGGCCCACCATCTCCTGATCAAATGTTACCATAGAACACTGAACTCTTACTTAAAATGGCCCACTTACCCCTCTGCACTGAGCTAGAAAACCATTCACTCTCTTCCTCAACTGCCAATCTTTGGTTCATTTCTTTTATCTTCAAGACAAAGTTGCACCATTGACAAAATCAAAAGCAGAACCCTTGTGCTCTTAAAGTTAAAAGAGCAACTAAATATAATTCAGGATGCACGTAATACAAAAGTGTTTTAGCCCCCTAAACTGCATTAGAGAACAAAGCTCTTTCTAATTTTTTCTCTTTTTAGGCTTTGAGATTTATCTGTAAGTTGCAGATGAAGGTTGTTGTTGAATCATCCTTCAATGTCAAACAAATATTGTGGCCAGAGGACTGGGAGGATTATTGTGAGATGGAACAGGAAAGATTCTCTGATGTTTGTCTTCATGTTCATTGGCCCAGTCATGTTCTGCCAAAAAGAAATGAGAAGAGAGGAAGTCTCTATTGGATCAGTAGTAGTTCTAAGATTAATGGAGTGAGAGTTGAGGTTTTTGTCAGATATTTTAATGTTCTTACTCCTGAAGTATTGGAGTTAATGGAATTTTAAATTAACGTGAGAGAGTATCAATTTGTCTGAAATATTTCAGTGGAAATATGCATAAATACAGGCATTATCTTATTTCCCTCTGTTAGAAAATGTGGTAATAGCTAGTTTTAATCTTTAAAAGCAATCTTCAGCTTTTCTTGACTGGTTTAAATCTCCAATTATCCACTTATGAGTACATGTAGCATCTCTTGAGTAGTACCTGTTCTCTGATTATGAGTTAGCTATTAACTTTCTTCTGATTATTAAGTTATGATCTGTAGTTTGGCCAGTGTCAGAAGGAACCAAACTGTAGACTTTAGTAGCAGTGTGTGGTCTTCTATTCTGAGCTCCCTGCAGATAGCCCCCATTTTTCCTCAACAAGAAAGCACTTACGTTAATTGCTCCATTTCAAAGACATAGTAGCTCTTTCTGGTCTCTAAGTAGCCTTCCATGCATAGCTGCTGAGGTTTGGAACACCTGCAGCCCAACCACTTTGGGAGAGGGAAAAAAAAAGGGCCATTAGTCTGCATGGAGGGGAAAAAAAAATGAAGTGCTGAAGTTCAGAATATTATCAATGATGCTGTGTTGGAGCAGCCTGAAAGATTTGGCTTTTGGTCTATGCCTGGTGCTATCCAAAACAACATATAAAATTCTTTGTGGGGCCATTTTAAGAGTGTCTTGTTCATTCAGAGGGGCCTGTGTGCGCTGTTTGTTCCGAGGGCAGAGGCACCAGCCAACAGCTGATTCCTCCTCAGAGGGAAACATCGCCTAATGGTGAGCACGGGAGCCAAAGGCCGCGGGGACAAAGTGCTAAAGATAAACAGCTCAATCCCCGACTGTTCAAAGGCCTCAATACAGCCTCTGAGTTAGACATGTGGGGCGGGACTCTGCTGTCCCCACCTGCACGCTGCTCTGTGTCACCCCCTGTGCCCCCCAGGCATGGAACGCTGCCTTTCCATCCCAGAGCTTCCCTCCAGCTTTGCTTTGTCATAACCGAGGGGGAAAGGAAGAAAGAACCGACTGCTCTCGTTATATGCAGGTGGATGTTGCCTTAGGTTTGAACTTTTCTCTGTTCCCAGCCCTGCAGTGCCCAGTGTAACTCTGCAGCTCCCTGGAGCTCGTTCAGTGCTGTTCTCTCATGCTCACACTGACATAACAAAGCCTCTCCAGCTCGCTCTCCAAGGACACCCAGACCCTCCTGGGCCCAACAACTGCAAACCTTCATCTTGGGGAGAGAAAGGGGGGCAAGCTTGGGCAAATTCCATCCTTGCCTGGCTTCTGCTTGGGCAATTGATGCTGATATCAAAGTGGGAAGAACTCGGGAGCTGTCATTGTCCATGTTGGGATGCACTGAGGCAGGAGCCTCTGGAGCCCAGAGTGTGACCTCTGAAGGCCTTTCCAATCAATCCCTCCTTTATTCCTGCCTGGTCTCTGTTTCTAGGGAGCCGTTTAAGGCATCATGGTGAATGGGAAGAGGCCACAGGGGCTGGATGTTGAATGGCACTTGAGGGTGCTCCTCTGTTCTGATGGACTCAGAGGGGCTTTTTAGGTTGCCATAATAAGTTCCCAGTAATTTAGGCAATAAAAATATATTCTGCTTTTACAGAATGATTTTATTTTACTTTAACAAGCTTCAGCAACAGCTGGACTGTTAAGTAGTGGCACTCCAAAAAATCAGCTGTCTTAACCTTTCTGAGCATTAACACAGTTCCTACCTTTCCACCCCAAAGATGTGAAAGTGAAAATAACTCTTAAGGTTTCACCTGTGTTTAGTATTTGTCTTTCTTTCATAATGAAATTTCAATCTGGTGGAAATATTTGATCTGTGAAAGGTCACATAGGCTTGACATGTTGGAAGCTGATGGGGTAATGAATTTAGTGAGCAGGTAGGTGCATTTGGGGCAGGTTACCTATGAGGAGAGTGTTCTATTTCAGTTCTTGAAGTATGGAGCAATACATCTTCCTTTGAAAATACATCTGTTATTAAGATTTGCCTTTAGAGTGAATAAAATGCATGCTGTCACCTTATGTGAATTAATAAGGAATATGCCCTGATTTATTGTACGAATTTTTCATTTCTTTGGTGGTAACTGCTTGTTACTAAATAGGTATGGAAGTCCTTTGCTGTTTTTTACTGTATTCATGCTTGAGCTGTGTTCATCCATTTACTGAACACTACACTAAACTCTGTGACACAGTTGTGTTCTCAGGACATAAAGGAATAAGGGGAAAAGGGCTTTTTATGTTGTTGCTGTAATTGTTTTGTTTACAAAAAAGCAGTAAGGTGCAATATTATTATTTGCAGTGATGTTTTCATGTGCTGTGTGGGTCAGACTAATTTTCATGAAGGAGGTTTTTTCCTCCTCTTGAAGAGAAGTATATAATAGGCATTGTATACAGCCAGGAGTCCTCGAGCTTTTGCTCGTAGTTTGGAACAGTTAAGGGCTTGGAGATGGAGTCTGGCTCAGCTGTGCTTAATGAGACAGCTTCTGAACATGGAGTAATAAGTAATATACTCCTTTCAAAAGGTCAGTGAATACAGTGGAGGAGATGAAAACTGGGAGAAGAAGTATCTTCATTTAATGCTCTCTTGGAAAACGCTTTTTTTTCAGAGATGCACACTAAAATGTGGAAAAGCAGGAAAACTGTATTTTTGCATTTGTTTCAAAGTTCGGGATGTTATTCTGGGTTGTGTCTCCTCATTCTGCTGAGGCTGTGTTCTGCCACAGATGCATGAAGAGTGTTGTCTAAACAAACCTTCATTCTCAGCTGGAGTGACATACTGATGTGTGCATGGGAAACCAGTATCACTGTATCAAATGAATTTTGTCTGAGGCCTCAGAGACCTTGTTCGTGCATCTTTAAATAAATAAACAGGCTTCTTTCCTCTGCTACTCTTGACCTCACTTTTTCTGACTGAGAGCTGACTGACACTTCATTCCCTGTATCATTATATAAATAGAAAGATCTAATTCTCTTGGTTTGTTTTTTGTTATGAACAATCTTGGTTGATAAGGAAGCCTCTAGTGCAGGTGTTTTTCACTGAAGGCTGCTCTATTTTGTGATAAAAAAATCACATAAAACAAGTAAAACCTTCCTGTTGAACTCCACATAGATGGATCAGCACCCTGCATGCTGTCTGTTGGTTGTCTGCTACTGTTTTACAATTTTTATTGAAATAGTTTTACAAACATTATCTTTCAGAGGAGGAATTCTATGAAAATATTTCACAAGAGACTGTATTTTTCCGTAATTAACAAGAAGGAAAAGGGGATCTGGCAGGCAAAGGAGAGTTCATGCCTGTGTGCTTGAGGCTGCATCGCTTGTATTTCCTTCCTGGTGCTCTCTACTGACCCATGTCCAGGCAGTTAGTGCCTTACAAACCTTTAAAATGCCTTTATTTCTGGAGTCACTAATTGCAAAGGCATTGTTCCAGCTGTCCACTCCCAAATAGTTAATTTTTTTATTCTTGCTTACAGGTGCAGAGACACATTGTAGATTTTCTGAAATGACCAGCTGGGTTGTGATGGAAATAGAATTTTTTTTTTTTCTTTTTTGGACTCAGATTAGTTTTTCAGTTTATTTTTGGGCAACTTTTTGGTTTCTGTTGCATATTCAGGGAATAGAAAGTTAGAGTATGACATTTGTAACAGTAAATGTAATGGTGGTTTAGGGATGTAAATACTAAAACTTGATGTTTGAAAACCAGCTCCTAAATTCATATATTTTGCTGCTTTTGAATGTTAGGCACTTTTCTGGGCAAGGGAGAGGTGTTTTGAAATGTTGTTGTGTGCAGAGTTGAGCAAGGGTCAGGCACAGTTCAGTCTACTGCAGGTAAAGCTGCTCCTCCTAACCTGAAAATGCCAATTTTTGGAGAAGCCAGAGGTAGTTATATCTGTATCTAGATTTGTTTCTCAATGTCGAGGAGCAAAGAAAGAGCTTCCTTCTACTCTTGCTTGGAGAACAGAGTCCCCTTAGGCCCTGAACTGATCGTGGTTGTGATTATTTACTGCTGCACTTTAGATGGAAACCTTGATAGGGCATTTAATCCCTTCCCAAGCATCACTGTACTTACTCAGTGCATGTAGTTTAAATTCCTCATCTGGGTCTTTCCTCCTTTTACATGCTATTTTTAGTCTGTGAGTGAACATGGAGCCTTTTCTCAGCCACTTCATTTAGGCTGTGTATAAATACATGGGATTCTCGAGAAGGTCTTAGGTCAAGCACAGGTTGCCAAGTTGCTTTGCCACAGAGCAGACGAATTCACTGTAACATCATATATTTTGTTCTCTGCAGCATCCAGTGCTTAAAATATTTCCTTTGGGTTGCTGGCATTTGCTGCACCCTCTGCTTTGCTGCGAAGCTTAGTAGCAGCTTTCACGTGGCAGTCTTCCAGATGAATATTGATTATTTTGAATTATGTTGGATGTTCTGTACTTCGGGTGATAGCAGGCAGTGAGTTAAAAACAGAGCCATGAGGAAGAGCTTGTATGTAGTAATTTCCTGTCCCCCAGCTTCCTGACAGCTTCCTAATTTGAGACTATTCAAATACATTTAATTGTTGGCACTGTCCTTTTAAACCTTACTTATTATTATCCAGTTTCCTGTTTGCAAGTACCACCAATTCTCTGACAAACTGAATTTGGGGAAGAAAGTTAGAATAAAATTACAGGCATGCTTTTTATTTGTATGTTCCCCACATACACAACCCCCTAGCTAGTTATGTAAAGCTGCTAAGCACCCCAGTGGTTGTAATAAGATTATCTTGCTTTTTAAACAGGTGCTGGGAAGATGGAGAAGACTTTGAACAGAATTCATCCAGTTTCCGATCCAGAAGCCACCTATTTTCTACAGGTGTCATGGGAAAAGGATTTAGGCACTGGCTTTGGTTTACTTCTTAGTGATTGTCAGTGTGCATGGACTGGGACAGGTAATAATGGAAAGAAAAATACATTAATTTAAATTATTACTGCTCCTTACTGCTCCTTTTTAAACACTTTCTAGACTGTGACCCACAGCTTGTGTGAAAACCATTTCATGGGTGATTTTGTCCCCTCTGGTGGGGGAGGTGGGGTTCATGATCTTCTGGGACATGGCCAGAGAATTCTGAAATCTGGAGAGATTGTGTATCAAAGCTAAAACTAACTCGTTCCACACATGGATATGCAATGTTTTGTTCTTTCTTAAGAATATATAATTTCTTGGAGTGATGCTGAAGTAACACTTCTGTGTCTTCTCCAGATTCTTGAACAAATGTGTATTCAAGTTACATTTGCAAATTGGAGTCCACGAAGCGTTTAATTGCAGGTGTTTTTTAAATGTGTTCTTAAAATTTTAATAGCCAAAGGTAGCAGTATTTAGTACTGAAGTGAATTTGTGGGAAGGAAAGGGGACAATTATCAGTAGGAGAAACTTATCCTGTGGGGTTCTTGCCCCCACTCTGAAACCTCAGTGAGAGGATGAGTCTTTGCAAATGTGTGTGCTCCTTTCCTTCATGGCCAGTGAAAAAATGTTAGGTTTTTGTGTTCCTTGAGAAATGTGTCAAATACCTGATCAGAAGCCCTTCTCACAGCAGCAAAAATATTTCAGAGGGAGGAGAGAATGATGTATTTTACAGCAAATTGCAGGCAAAACCATTTTCTGGACTCTTTATTGGAATTATAAGAAGTATCCATGTAGTTCCTTCTCCCTTCCTTCTCCCTGCCCAGTGGATGTTGTTTCTCCCCAGTTCCTATGTAAGCCAAGCTTTCATATAGGTCTGAGATTGGATAAAATGTATGCCAGCATTTAAATTAAATGTGTTTTTCCATATTCCTTCTAACATTTCAAACACTCCCTTGATCAGGGGTCCCTGCAAAAGGCAAAGACATGTTCCAATCCTGATTCCCTGTAGCAAAAGGTTTTTCTTTCTTGCCGTGACAATAGTAAAGTCAAGTTATTTTGAAAATAACAAAAAGGGTGTTAACAATGATAAATACTGTTTTTTCTGCTTGAAGGATCTTCTCATTCTTAGGTGACTTCAAAATGCCCAGTTTAGAATTCACAAAAAGATAATTCTTACCTTTCCAAGTGGAGGCTGTGCCACTATATCTGGGTGTTTATAGGGGAAATAGGTAGACACAGTTCTCATTTTGATAAGTTCCTGCATCTGGCAGAATGGCTGATAATGATTTCCCAAAACAGAGGGGCAGTGAAAGCGGGATGACCTCACTCTATTAAAAAAGGAACCTATAACAATTCAGCATGAGCGCTGGGTGCTCATACAAAGGAGAGTTTTTCCTGTTCTGGAAGAATCTGATCCCTTTCTGAGGAATTCTTACTGAATTTCTAGTCTCCTGAATCATTTCATTGGGGGTCAGTGTTCTTGTTCCTTCGTACTGCACTGATCTGTGTTTTCATACAACAAAATGTTGGTTTTGGTCACTTTCTAAGGTTATTGCATCACATTTGAGACTGCTTGGATTTTAAAATCAAAACCTGGGGGGAGGGAAAGCAACAGTCAGAATATTCTTGCTGTGGGAAATCCCTTCTGGGTTTCTCATGCCGTGGATTATTTTGCTTGGCAGGACCTACCAGGAAGAGAGTGAGAGTTGCTGACGGAGTTGTCTTTTATGGGTTTTGTGTGTTTAATGTGATGATGAAATGTGTTAGGAGTCCTGTTTAAGGAGAGAGGGGAAACAGTAAATGTTGGAAGGGAGGAGAAGCGCACAAATATGCAATGTAATCTACTGTATTACCTTGGTATTGGGTTAGAGGATTTATGCATTTCATATTTCCCTAATGGTTGATCGGTTCTGCTGGTCTTATAACATAAAGAAATACACAGCATATGCAGGAAAAAATCCTCCCCCAGTGCTCTGTTGCAGTATTTTATTGTCTTTTTATAACTTTGTTATTGTCATTAAAAGGGTATCTTTTCAGTATTGAAATCACTGTTCTAGACAAACACTTCTTTTGTAAGTATTTCAAATTTACCTTTTTCTACCCCTCTTTGCCTCATGCTGCAAGAGATTCCACATTTGTCTCTGTGCTGTTTTGGGGGATTTCAGATAACTAGACTTGTGGATGAGTAGCAATAAAGCAACAATCCATTTTCAGACGGGGAAAAAAAGAGACAGATCTTTATACTTCTGAAAAACACAGTATTCCTGCTACATTTCCACTAGTGGGAACAGCACACTGATGTCTGTCAAGGGAAGAATTATCTCTTAATATTTCGTAGAATCACAGAATTACAGAATGCCTTGGGTTGAAAGGGACCTTAAAGGTCATCTAGTCAATGTATATATTTTATATATATGTATTTGTAAATATATATTATACATATATATATAAAATGTAAATAAATTTATGTTTTATATATAAAGTATAATATATAGTTGTTCACACACATTGGATTATTTATTTCTCACATCTTTCTTTCTGATAGTGTCTGGAGCAGACATTTCCAGGGAGGCTGCTGACATAGAAATGGACAGACAAAAATATGTGGAAGAGCTGAGGAAAGCACTGATAGCTGGAGAAGAGTCAGCTGGCAAATACAACTTTGTGATTTCAAGAGATGAGCAGAATAAGGCCTGTCACTTCTCCTATGAGAGGAACCTGAAAGATGGCTCTGTAAGTAGATAAATGTTCAAATTTCACTGTTAAACGATGAGAATGAAACAAATTTTTGTGTTTTATTAAGGTCTTTAAAACCAGACAGACTTGTGGTACTCATTCCAGATTGAGTGAGTGTTGTGAGCTCTTCCATGGGCCGACCTGGAAAGAAAGTTGGTGGTTTGGGATGAATGCTGCCCTTTTGAAATTGCAGCCTCCTGAGCATTTCTCTTTTCCTTGTTTCTTCATCCTTCCTTTGTATTACCCACCTAAAGTAGAAAAAAAAAATCAGGCAAGATTATCTTCAAAAGCTAAAACATAGTTTTAAAATCAGCTTTTCTTGTTACTTCAGGTATTCTGTAAGCTAAATTGTGGCATTAAACTGCAAATGGTTAAGTGGTTCCATGCTGCTTGCTTGGCTTCAAAGGAAAGCACCCTCTTAAAACAAGAAAAAAAACAAGTATAAATTGTATCTACAGACACTTCTGGTTATTTCAGGTTGTGCTTTGGTGTATTAAAACTTTCCTGAGGAAGAAGCTAACTGAAAGTAAATCTCCTAGTTTGTACTTTTAATTTGGTACTTTAATTTTTTACATGACTTTTTCCTTGTACAGTATAGGAAATTTCAGCCCAGTTTGGCTCTTGAGGAACCAAAAGTTAGGTCATGTAGTGTCTGCCAGTCTGCATTATCAGTATTTCTGTGAATTTACCTATGACCATATTGACTATAAACTCCTTTCTGACACTTTTGTGAGCAGTTTGGTTGTTCACAAAGAGGTTGCAAGTGCCATATTGCAAGGTTAGGACCATATTGTACTCAGAAATTGAGAGCAGTAAAGTTAAGAATCCTTTTTTAGTTTCTGCTCTGTGTCACACATATTCTAAGTACAAGGAAGATTAAATACATGCTGTATTTTTATTAAGTGAAAATATCCTTATGTATGTGGGCTCACCTAATATGTGTTTCCATCAATTAAAGATTATGAGAAATTTAGTTTGTATGAAAACAGCTTCCTATTAATTCAGGGAAAAAATAGTCTGGCCAAAGAAACTGAAGATACAAAGAACCTTGATTGTTATGTATGCTTTAAACTTTGGGTGTCAAAAGAATGTTTTTAGATAAGATCGGATTTCTTGGGTGAAAATACACCTTTTTTTTTCCCTTCTGTACTAAACTAATACCTACATATAAAATTGCCAAAGCAATTACATAGCATTAAATGATAGAAGTGGTTTTCAGGTGTGTTATACAATACATTCCAAACGTTTTGCAAATTCTCTGTGGAAGTATTCGTGATCTATCTCCTTCTGCATTTAGAAAGTTAATCTTCCTGGGCATCCAGAGGGCTGACACTCAGCTGAATGTAAATCTAGCACAGAGGAAGCCTAGAGAAACTACTCTGCAGCTTAAACACTACTTCAGGGTTTATCTGTTACCAGTTCTTGCTTTTCTTACTGAGTGTTTGCTTTTACATCTTCTGTTTAGTTGTTATGAATATTTTCTCTTTCTCCTTTCATATTTCAGAAGCTGTTAAGATAAAGAAATTAAAAACTTCCCAGTTTTGGGAAGAGCATTTCAGGGCCAGGGTGAACAAATTATGTCAAATTACCACACATAAATAGGAGATTACTGTTCTTAAATGAATGTTTTTGTTACTCGATGTAAAAGAAAAGGAGACACTAGAGAAAAGCATGCATGAAGATTTGGCTGGCTGTGTTTGCATACTGAATGTTCTGTTCAGTGTTTAATAATTATCAAGTTTTACTAAAAAAAACGCAAAAACTTCTGAAATGCATTGCTGCACTCTGAGCTATAAAATGTTTATCAATTCATGTGGGTAACTATTACCACAGAATCTTTTCATGAAGTTGGTACATGGATGTCTGAGAGCAAATTTTGTTGTATTAGAAGATTAATATGCCTTGTCTTATTTTTTAGGAATATATGCATACTTATATGCACAAATTTTGATTATTTTAATTAATTTTAATGAGACCTGTCTAGAACATGACGCTGATCACCAGCAGTCACTTGTGCTCAGTAATTTCCAGAGCTGAGCTCTGCAGAATTCTCCATCCCCTGTGGGACTAGTGACTGGCAAATCTCTGAGCTAGATACTGATTTATTGTTTTCATGGCTTTTCAAATCGTGGTGTTTGAAATATTTTTTACCTTCTTTGCAGCATCTTGCTAAAGCTCTGCTTCCATGAAGCCTAATTACGTGCCAAAACTGTGTTGGGTGGTCTGTAGGAGTGCAAATAAAAACAGAGGGGTGATGGTAAGCAAAGGAAAACATAGGAATATTATTGGTAAATATTTTCTGACATGGAAATTTGTTTTACTGGTCAGGTGTTTTCTGGAGGAAGTGGTGGCAGCCCCATTGTGCCCCTTGCTTTAAAAGGGGCTGAAATGAAAAATGCATTGAAATTATCTGCATTGGCAGTGGAGTACATTTGGTGATTTGAAAGGTGCTTGATTCACCTGTTGCTTAGTTAATAAAAAATTAGATTCCTTCCATGAACTGCTGTCTAGGTGTTTAAAAAAGGATGTGCTCACACCTACTCCTGCTCTGCTGGCCTGATACCAAACCTGTACCTTCACGTAATTTACAAAGTGTTTATAATCTTCAGTATATAATAATGATGTGTGTGTAAGGTTTATATAATGAATGAGTGCTGATGGTTTGGTTTTTGAATGGATGGAAAACTTGCTCCAAGTCACAAAGAATTAGAGGATTCTAATTGTGATTTAGAGGAAGCACAGTGTAATGTGTTTGTTTTTTAGTGTCCTCGTTGCCTGTAACACTTAGAAGTATCACAACAAGAAAAATAATCTAACTTAAGGGATGTCAGTATGGGTTTTAGTACTTCTCTTTTGGAAGTGTTGTTCAGGAGAGATAAAATGGTGTCTGAGCTTCAGAAACACCGAAAGGTTCTGGCTGTGCCTCAGGATGTGCAGCTGAGCCCGAGAAGTTGTGCCTTTAAAAACCCCAACGCGTTCGGTGAAAACCCCGATGGGTTCGGTGAAAATCCCGACGTGTTTCACGAGAATTCCGACGCGTTGGGTGAAAATCCCGGCATGTTTGTGATTTATCTCCCTCAGGACAGGTGGCTGTGCCCTTGGGAGCCGTGCCCGGGGTGTGGGGGGCTGCTCGGAGGGACCCTGGAATAACAAAGTCAGCGGAGTACAGTGGGAATTGTGTGCGGATCCAGCTGCAGCCCCGCACGGGCCACACACACAGAGAGACCCCGAGAGGGGCCAGGGAGGCTGGTCCAGCTCAACTGCTGCCACCTAAACAAACACCAGCCACAGAGGCAGTGATTTAGCGCTTGATCTAAGTAGGTGACCACTGGGAAGTAAATCTTTCCAAGTGCTTCAGCGAGTCACTCCACATATAATAAATAATGGAAATCCGGCAAGCTCTTTTTTTTTTTTTTTTTTTTTTTCCAGGGCTGGCAATTAAATAGACTAAATAGCCTTTGATAAACAATTGTTTGAGTGCTGGCAGTCTCTTTTTTTACAGTAATGTGACAGGCTCTGGGTTTTTTTTTTTTCCCTTGCCTTTTGCTTAAGTTTGTAAACAGGGAGGGTAAGAGCTTAACAAATTCCACCTTAGATGCAGTGCTGTTGCTAATTAGGATGATGGAAGAGATGCTGGTATTTGTCTCCCCCATTTCCTGTGGCTGCTTTTCCCTGGTCGGGCCTGTGAGTTCATTATAAGTTTACTTAAAGTTGAAAAAAAGGCTGGAGAAGCTAACCAAAACTTTTCACATCTTAGTAAATGAGAGAAAAGTAATTGGTAGAGCTCTTTGTGCTGTCCAAACTGCCTTGGTTCAAGGTCTAAATAGTTATTTTGCTCTAAAGCAGTGAGGATGTGTTGTTTGGTTAGCAGAGGTCATTGGGAGTTCAGATTGTTTCCCAGGCAATGCCACCAGCTGAGGAGAGAGGAAGATGAAATGATTAATCCTTGGGTCAGTGTGAAAGTAATGATTCTCCTATCACTTCTATCTCTTAATGTCCGTGCACTTCAGGCCCTGAGAGTGGACGCTTGAATGGGTTTCTTGGAAGCCCATTTTGGAAATAGCTGGCTTCTAATGTGCCTTTTGTAATAAGAACAGTAAGAGTTACCTTGGAAGTAATCTCAGACTTCTGAGTGCTGCATGATTTTCCCTATCTCACCCCCAGTGTCCCTTCAGGTCTTTCAGGTACACTGGAAAAGCAGTGCATCACTTCTGGAGCCCTGAGGTGAGAAAAACCATTTCTGAAAGAATGACTCCCCACCATATTATTAGGTGTACAGTATTTGACAGAAGTCCTGGTGAATTAAGTAATTAAGCTCTGCCATTTTCCCTGCTTAGCTATTAGATTGCGTATTCGATTGCTGCTTCTGATAAGCAGTAGTTTGGAAAAGTTAATTTAAAAACCTGGTAATTTATACCTCTAAAGCTGGTATTGTTGAAAAAGGAAGAATCAAACACTGTGATGAAAAATTCTCTTCAGTTTTTCTCAACCTGTTAGGATCTGTGTAATTCACTGGACCTATCAAGTTGAACAAAAATGGTGGTTTAATTGCTTTACGGCCTACTGTGAATTACAGTATAAAGGGTATTCCCTGAGTACAATGAGAGTCTAAGTATATTTAAAATACACGTAACATGTTCATAAAATAACAGATTGAAATTTGTGCAAGAAAATTTGTGAGTTATCCTTTCTCCCTCCTGGCATTATTGTGTTGTCTCCCCTCCTTTTCTCTCTATTCCTTCAGATTTTCCCTTTTTGGAATACCTGCTGTGCATTTCAAATCCCTTTGTAGACATCAAGGCTTGCTTTCATTTGCAGAATGGAGTACAAATGCTTTCCTTTTAGGAGGGGAAAAAAAATCTTTAAATCATGGCATATTGACAAGCTTTAGTTTCCCAAACACAAATTACAGAGGACACTAGATGCTCTGGAAAAGAGATTACTGTGTGTGGGCTCCAAACCTTCACTGCAAGACCCCAGTCCTGTATTTTCTGTGAGGATGAACAGCAGCCAGGGCCTGAAAACCAATGAGAATTGGTGGTTTCTCTTCAGAAACTTTCTCACAGCTCCAGAGGGAGCATTCATCTTTCTACCTGCAAAGGCACAGGAGAGCTCTCAAGCTCAGGATAATAATGCTTTGTTAACTCTTAGGTTCACTAAAATAGGACCTTTTCCAGCATAAAGTATTGAATGGATATGTTTGAACTCTCAAAGCAACTTCAACACTTGCATTACTTCTGCTACAGTTACAGAAAACGTCTTGAAATGTAAGAAAAAGGGCAAATTTGAGATGTCCTGTATTTTTTAAAAAGTGACAAATATGGGAATATCTCTGGGTGGTGTGATCCAGAACTAAGAGAGCTGCAGAATGTGCAGTGAGGAAGGTGTTAATATGTCTGCTGATTTCTTTCCTTAAGTTGTGATGATGTAAAATACACATATCGTTGGTTTTAACTCACCTCTGTATTAGTAGTCCACATACAAAAAATGAACTTTTCACTGAACAGTGAAGACAAGTCCCTGATTTCTGTGTCCGGTGAGCAGAGCAAGATCAACTCTTTTTATGGTGGAACAGCACTACCATAAGTTCTCTCTTTTCCTAAAAACCCTCTGAACTGCTGTGCCTGACCGTAGGGTTTGACAGAATGCTAATTACTGCCTGTTAGATGTCAGTGTGTGGAATGTGTGTTTTCCACCACAAGGACAAAGCCTAAGGGGTCTCTGATTTGAGATTTAAAATTTGAAGCCAAAACACCCAGATATTTGGAAGTGGTGGGTAAAACGTTGAATTAGAATTGTTCTGAAATATTTTAGTCTCACTGGAAAATTCTTTGGCAGGTAGGTTTTCTTCACCCAAGTCTTGAATATGGTTCTCTTGCAAAATTATGTTTCCCAGAAAGGCAGGTACAGCACACAATTTCAGGAGTAGGTTTCTGGGTAGTATCATTCCAGGAAAAAGCTCTTCCATAGATTATTTGTTTCATTATCTTTACTTCTTGTTCTTCTCAGATACCTCTGCAAATAATGCCTGACATTTCATTTAAAATTAGATGTCAATGGCTTTGTTCGGTACAATGTGTAACTTTTTAAAAAATTATTATTGGAAACCAAATCCTTGTCTTTCTGCATGTGTTTTTCTCTTACAAGTCTCAAGTTTTGAGGTTTTTTTAAGAGTTTGGGGTACAGTTTTTTGTTCTGGTCATACATGCACGTTGTCTTCTCAGAGTGAATAATACCTGTAGGTTACTAGCCTAAAACAGATTTGTAACAGAACATTGCCAATACTCTAAGGGGCTGCAGATCCACCCAGAAGTGGAATTTGGAAACAGTCAGGTTTTTTTAATACTAGTTCTTTGCTCATTTAATTGGTGGCTATACATCTTGCAAAACAATAGGAGATTTATTTCCATTAATTCACACTGAACTCATTACCTTGCAGTCCTGTTTTGTTCAGTTTTAGCTGGAATGAAAATTTGTTGTTCTATGTAGTTTGTCCATCTCAGAAACAACATAGGGATGAATTTTGCTAGTTATTTGGAATAAATCTTCCAGTCTATTCTGAGTCCATATTCTTCTCCTCTGAGCTGAATCACTCTCAGGAAAAATGAAAAAAAAAAAAAAAAAGAAAACTATTTATCGTAGTTTTTAGAGACTAACCTGAGCTATTGATTAGCAAGTAAAAGTTCTGGTCTAGGTGAGAGAGCTGAGTCTGAGGTGATGGGGTAAAGTTGTATAGTTCAAGAAAAACTGTGAGCTTGTCTAGCCTTTACAAGTGCTGTTTTATTTTCTTTTGTTTTTTTTCCCCCCTAATAATTGAAAACCGAAGAATTTACTGTCATGTTTTACTTACCTGGGCTCACAAAGGAGTTACAACAGTGTAGTCTTGTGTAGTCTTTGAAGTGATTTTCTAAATCAGCCATTCACCACTGCAGTTTTGGTTTTGCCACTGACTTGGTGTACTGAGATACATTGATCAGTGTAGTTTTCATCTCAGTAAGAACTAAAGAGGCATTGTCTAGGACGTGGGTCAAAACTGATGAATCGAAGTAAGAAGTGCATTAAAAAAATAGTATTTATTTTGGTTTTATATACACTGATTTGTATGCCAGAAAAAAAGTCATGTTTCTAAGACCACCTGAAGGTTTTGTTTGCTCTGATGAGGGACCAAACCCCATGTTTTACTTGACTGTAAATAGCTAAATATGAGTTGTCTCTTGTTGAAGAGATCAGAGAAATAATCAGCCTGCCCTTACGTGTGTGTGCTAGCTTAAACCGCCTGTAAACTACATAAGATTTTTTTTTTTTTCCCAAAAAGTCCTTGGAGGCTGTGGGTGAATTACTAGAGATGTTTGTGAAAGGGATGTTTTAATAGGGCCCTTCTGTGGACATGTGTTAACAGAAGTGCTGTGCTGCCCAGTGGAAGGGGGGCTGCTATCTCTATTAGCTACCTGACGTAATTATAGTTTAACAGTTGTTATTTCAGTGATGTAATCTGGGGATAAAACCAGCATGACTGCGAAAAGGGCATTATTTCTCTGGAAAAGAACATTCAGGTACCAGTCCTTCAATTTTTGCTTTTTGAATGTGGTCCTCAAGAATTTTTTTAATCAGTTTTTTTAAAACAACTGTTTTCTTTGTTGTTGAATGCCAAGATGTAACAGGCAAAGACTGAGCTTACCTACTTTCACTAAGGATCTTGATTTGTGGGAAATAATCGTGACAGATAAAATGTGGAGAGAATAAGAGGAGTATTCTTTTGGATCAGGGCCTAGTAGAAAGCAGGCACTCAAACACAAAACCCAAGCACAAGAGAGAAGACGTCAGATACTAAACTCATTTTGAGTTTAACTTCCATGGGACAGGATAATACCTAAAACTGAAGAGTGTGACATCTGTTTATACACCTTTTTTACCGAGTTTTTTCAGCCTGGCAGAGGGGAGCTGCTGCCTTCGCCCCTCGTGGCCTGTGCTGTGAGGTTTATCTCAAATTTGGAGAGCTCGAGAGCAGCAGTTCCTCCCTGGGGCTCTGCCAGGGCTGCATGTGCTCCTCAAATGTTGTTCAGTCCCTGCAGCGTGTTTGTGCCATCTCTGCTCCCCTTCCTGAGCAATGCTCTTTTAATCAAGACCGCTGTTGTGGAGAGGCTAGCAGGAGCACTAGGCATAATCAGCAGGGTGCCAAAATTAGTGCTCCACGTGCATTTTCCCCTAGCCCCACCACGTCAGCTCGGGGTAGTAGGCTTCCAGAGGGTGCCACTTGTCTGGAATTAGTACCTTTATCCATAATCTCTTGTACTTCTGTGTATATTATTCAGAGTCCAAGTTGTTTAAAGAGCTTCGTGGTAGTAATAACAAATCAAGAGCCGTGGTGGACAATTGTTAAGCCTGTAGGAATTGGCTGCTATCTTTTATTTGTTAGGAGAGTCCATTTTTCCAGGTCTGTCTAAACAGAAACATCCACTAAACCATTTCACATCTGTTGTACTCCTTTCTCCATATTACAAAAGCGTGAGCTTTTTGTTCCACGTATTTTTCTGAACAATTTTTTCGCTGTGTTAAAGCTCCTCTAACTTTTTGCTGGGTACTAAAAGAACTCTTGGAGAATACAAATGTGTTTGAGATGGTGTTAATTCCCTTGGTAAGAGCCTGGAAGTAAAGTGTGCCAGGCAGTGTTCTGAGAATGCATGTGTAAAGAGATAATAGTCATGATATTTGAGTGACTTTGATATATATCATACATGTATTATGATACATATTCATAAATGTGCACTCAATTTTACCTTTTCCATTTCTTGCAGAATAGTAGAATAATTAGGGCTGGTAGGGACCTTAAAGACAAATCTGTTAATTCCTTGTTAATTTGTCATAGCAATTGTTAAAGAAATTTTGCTTTAACAATAACTTATCTTCTATTGACAATTTTCTGTTTTGCTGTGGGTTTGCTTGTGGTTTCTTTTTCCTGTGAAAGTAGAGCAGGAGGAAATGTCTCTTTTCTGATAGTGCTGTAGTGCTTGATAAAGCTGAGCTAGTTAATCCCAGTGTCTCTAGACCTGGGTGAGACAACCACCCTGAGCCTTTCTCCCTTTGCAAACCAATTTCTTCTTTAGAAAAATGTTTTATATTTCAAATTTAATCATTAAATTGTTTTTTTTTAATTGCAATTTTAAGGCTTTATGCTAGATTTAGATAAAACCTAGCTGTGTAAACTCAAGGTTTGTCATGCTGCTTCTTCAGGAGTGTTGGATCTTTCTTGCTGAAAAAGAGAAGCTTGAAACTGAGTCAGTGACACGTCTGTCTGTCTGTCTGTCTTTCGTAGGCTATAATTTCCTGACACCAGCATTTGTAGTGGAGGTTGAGTGTGATTGCACAGGTAATTCGGAGGTCAATAAGATTTTGTTACTGCTTTTTGTTAAATTTACCACATCTGACATAACTTGGTTTTGATTAATCAAAACTGAGTGCAGTCAAATGTTTATCAGTTATCTGCCAGTCTCAGATTTTAGTCAATTAATTTTTAGTTCTCTGTTACTTTCACCTGAGGAAACTCTTGTATTTCATGGTGTGTGAGTGGCTCTGCAGGTTGTGCTCAGTGTCTGTTACAAAACTGGTTATTTTATGTACTTGAGCATGGAAAATGATGTCATTCAACAAATGGCAGCTACTTTAATTAAAAAAGAAATTAAAGAAAGTCCCTAGATGTCAGGTCACATGCTTTAGGAAAATAGCATCGATTCCACAACACAGGAGTGTTTTCCTTTCAGCTGCAACTTTAAACCTGATCTGCACCATGACACTGGAAAGAAATACATTTCCATATGGTAAAAGAAATGTAGTCATATTTGTTGAAAAATTCATGTGGGTTTCTCTATAAAGCTGTTAATGCTTCAGTACTCTGGTGGGTGACATAAACCCTCTGTGCCTTATTGTTTTTAGTGCCTTTGAAGAGAAAATGGCATTCAAGAGAAAGTGGTCTTTATCATAGGCACTCTTTTTAAATACAGAGATGAAATATTACAGCATATTAGTATGTGATGGAAACCCCAGGTGTACCAGGCTATACTGAGCTCTCTGTAGACTTAGATCAGGGTGGTAGCAACACGCATTGATATTGAGAAGGAAATCTGTATTTTGCTCTTAAGGCTAAAGCAGCAGCTAGGGAGAAAATACTTGAAGTAATTTCTTGAACATTGGGATATGTTGTGGGAAATACAGGGGAAATTGTGGGAAAGTGTTTTTTTTTGCTGCTTCTTAGAATTGAGAAAAATAAATTTATAGTGTAAAGGTAACGTTTATGTGGTGTTAGTCTATGATAGGTGCCTGAATCCATCCACTACATGTTGTGTAATTATTATTTTCAGAGTACTGTGTGACAAGATGGAGATTGTATTTGTTCTTAAAGCTTTTGGGCAGTGCTCAACAACAGCTTATTGCTGACAAATATTGTAGATGGGCTGCTGCTAGCACCCAAGCTACAGACTTTTGGTAGTTTAGGAACTAACCCTGTCTCTTGCATTAACACAGCTTGGATTGTGCAATGACCTTATTAGCTGAAATGTTCTGATATTTCTACAGAAAATGTTCTGATATTTCTACAGAAACTCCCCTGGAAACTGACAGAAGTTTTGAAAAGAAACATTTAACCTGTTAATTGACTTACTTGGCCTTTTTTGAAGGAACATTCCTTTTGAGAAGTGAACATGTATTTTTACTTTAGAAAAGAAGGTGCCAATAAAACCTAAAGTTGTAACTAAGACACTCTGGAGCCCCACTGGGGATTTTTTTGCAATAATTAAGAATTTCCCAAGTAATGTCTAAATGGACTCTTGGTTTGCCCTGAGGTTGGGCATTTAAATTGGGAGATCATCCTGTTAGACGTCCCAGCTGCTCTCCTCAGTGGAGAAGAGTGAGTATTCATAGCCATGGGCTAAGGAGGGTTGTTTGAGAGATAGGATCTGGTTTCCTTCAGTGTTTGTTTTCAAGGATTATCTTTTGGTTGCAGTAGATGCCCAGCTGTTTCACAGGTCCTACATTTTCCATTCATTATCAACTTGACACCTGCGGAAGATAGGCAAGATCTTGAGTTACCATCAGGTCTTTCCCATGGGCATGGAAGCTAATTTTAGAACATTCTGTAGATAAACCCTTCAAATGATTGTTGCAGAGCATTTCAGGTCGTAGAACTCCTTTATTTTGCTGTGCATAATAGTAATTGGAATGGCATGGACACTAGATAGTTTTATAGTACTGCTGCTGTAGATATTTCAGTTTGGACACTTCTGTCCAAATAAAATATCTTTTCCCTGGAAGTTCCACTGGGAATAACACTATGAGAATGCTGGGTTTTTTCCTGAAATCAGTTTTCCATAGTCCTCTCTATGTGCTAATTTTAAAAGCTGATATATCTGCCTATTGGCCTTCTCAGGCTTGGGGAGGGTTTGTGTGCACATTCTCTGAAAAACTTCAGCCTGTGTTTTTCGTTGTTTTATCTATTCCAAGTGTTAGATGAGGAAGTACACACTGGTGAGAGACAGTGATGTGCAGTACTTAAGTCAGCAGTAGAACAGATAGCCAAGAAAAAGAACCTGGAACTTTTAACTTACTTGTCAAACACAAATAACAAGTGAGTTTGGGTTTCACAAATACTATTTATTGTTCAGTCCATTAGCTGGATCTTGTTGGAGCAAACAAGCAAATGCAGCTGAAGCAGCAGCTTTTCAGTTTGAAGCTTCTAAATTTTGATCATTTCAGCTATGGGACGTCCTCGTAAATCGAAAATTATGTCTCAGTGCAACTCAGAAGTTCCATTTGTTGAAAGGGGAAGTGTGAGATGTCAAGGGAGGGCTCAGTTCTCATATTTGTGCTAAGCCTTCAAAACTGGCTACTAGGTCAGCCAATTTATGTCTCAATAGCTTTGGACTTGTGCAGCAGTCATTCTTTACTGTGCCTTCACAGTGACTCAGCCCAGGCAGATTTCCATCCCCCCCTTTTCCACCCAACTCCCCTGCATTAGTCATATGCAATTTAGCAGTATTGGAGGAGCTGTTTGTGGGCTCTCTCTGCAGATAGTTTTGATTATCAAAAGACAAAAGGACTTAATTCACGGGTGTCTTGTAACTTGGAGACTTGAATCTGAAGATAAAAGAAAGCCTGTTCTTCTCCATTTAAAAAAAAAAAGTCACTGTGATAAAATTAGTGTCTGGATTTGTAAAGAGAAACGTAATCACATTTTTGCACTAAATTCTGTTAGCACAAAAAATCAGCTAAAAAAAAAAAAAATCTCAAAACTGATCCTGTCTCTCACGGTCTCTTAAGAACATTCATCTTTTTTGCATTGTTTTCACTTCAATTTTCTGTCATCCTCCTTCCCTGAGTCCCTTCCCTGAAGCTTATTGCTGAGCACAGCTATAAAATTATCAAGCTGAAGATTGAAACAGCTAAAACACCGGGTTTGATGCATGTTACACCTTGGAACCACACGAGTACATTACAAGCAAAGAATTTCCATGGCTCCCCTTCAGCATCACAGTCTCAGCTGCTCATATGGCATCCATCTGTGCTCTTTTGGCAGCAGCCTGGGCTGCTGCATGGGAGTTTTTGGAGTTCAGAGCTAACCTCATGTCTGCCTTCCCATCACTCTGGAAGTTATGAAAATTTTTCATGGCTGCCCTGAAGAGAGCAGTTAAAATATTGCAGAAGCAAGAGACTGAATTAATAATTCTGCGAGTTAATAATGGGAGTATAGGTTGGGGGTTTTGTTTTGGTTTTTTTTTATAACAAATCCAATATCTTTGATTTCATTTCTTTAGCTGTGTGTTCTGTATGTGCAGATTATGGTGGATTTCCTATACACAGATATAAAGGATGATTGATTCTTGTTTGATTAATTTGATTTATGCTGCCTTGCCTTTAGAAAAAGTAATAAAGACCATACAGATGGTTGAATCAAGTACATAGATCTATATCAAGAATTAAAACATCTTAAGGATCAAAAGTCTCACTGTTTCTTGCTTAAGAAAGCATATTTAAATGAAGCTTTTCCTGCCTAAGTGGGAGTGTAAAAGTACAAAAGACTAGATAGAAAAAAATAAGTTTACAAAAGATAATCAGGATAAGATTAATATGTAATGAAAAAAACCTGCAACTTATAGAATTATGAGTAGAAATACTTTTTTTTTGGAAAAAAATTCTCTGAATTGTGATAGGCTTATATTTTTGTTCTAATTGGGTTTCTGAATAATGCTGAAAAAAGTTGCCATCACTTCAGAGCAGACCAAGATGTTCCATTAGCATTTCTCCTCTGAATCTGAGAAGCAAAAATATTTGTATGTCACAAAGACAATCCATTAGTTACTAGGGAAGATATTACATAGATGAACACATTTAAATTACCATTCTCCTCAAATAAATGGTGTCCAAGAGAGCAAAAAGAATTGGCTGAACCGATTTCTGGCTTGCTCAAGTCTGGTTTTAATGCTAAATCCATGGGAAGTTATGGAAGACTTGAAAATGTGCTACTGTTCTGTCAGCATGCAGTGGGTATCCTGTCCCACTTGTTGGTGTTGAAATCTGAAGCTGCCTGTGCTGTAGTCAGTCTGGAATTAGAGTAATAGGCAAGTCTGCTAAAATACTAAAGGGATTACAGAATGAAAATATTAATTCTGCCTGGTAAATTTCCTTTACAAAAAATCCCTCTGCAGGACAGGATCAAGGTTTACATCCCCATAGTTACTCATGTCCAAAGAAGAGAATGTCAGGATCACTTAGACTGGCCCAAAAGTGAAAAAGAAAGATTGTTAAGGAAATCCGTGGATGAAGAATATCACAGTAGATTTTTTTTGAGGTAGCATTTCAGAGCTTTCCATATTCTACACGAAATCTGGATTTAATTATTTCCCATTTAAATGTCTGAGGATTTGAGACTCAGTTTAATAAGTAATGGCTGTGGTTCTTAGTACTTGTACTGTTGTTCAAGCCTAAAATAAATGTGGTACATGTTTCATGTCTGCTGTAGATAGAAAGGCTCCAGGTACATTTGCCTGTGAAATCCGAGGACATCCCTGCAGGTTTTGTCCTTGAGGTATCTGCTGTGTTTTCATGTGTTCAGAGAATAAAATGTCAGCAAATTCCCACAGTATTTTTGCATATCTTTTATTACTCTTTGTCTTTATCCTACATTGTTTAGAAATGAGAGTCTGCCATGCGAGTTCTGCATTTCATTCCCCCTTTTTGGTGGATTAGGTAAAGCAGAATAAAATCCAGGAATGACAGCTGTATCAGAAACCAAAGATTTTCAGAAGTGCTGGGCAGTGGTGTGAGTCTTAACTCATCTATCTGTTCTTAGCCTTATCATCTGCAGAGTGAAGACATGTGGTAGCACATTGTATTGGAAAGCAAAATAAAGTGTGTGAGTGCATTTTCCAAGTGGTGGAAATGGTTATTGTGAGGAAACTGGCAGTTTCTTGATCTTTATAATAAAAACGAGTTGAAAGATGTGATCTCTTTCAAACCACAAATCACATGAGCGACCTTAGAACCTTAGATTTTAGCAGAAAGAGTTGTTCAAAATCGGAGAAATATTTTAAAGCTCCTTTAGAGGAGCCTTGTTGAAGGGGCTTGAGGAGAGCTTGGGCTTGTAGCTTTTGCCAGCAGTTTTCCATCTCGGAGAGATTTGAGCAAAGGTCGAAACAGATGCTGGAAGTGAAGTGGATGTGTTTCATGTCGCGGTACTTGAATGTAGTGGATGCTTTCTGAGACTCGGAAAAGCAAATGATTGCTTTCTCCCTATAAACTTCTGCTGGTAGCAGTCATGTGGATGAATAAGAGTAGTGGTGGGGTTGTAAAACTGTGTGAAATGTAGTTTTTTCTGAAGTCGTTTGTGCCTGTTCAGAGGTCGGGGATGGAAGTGAGAAAAGGAGGACGCAAAGCAGGGAACTTCTGGGTGAGATACATACTTTTGGTGAGATAAACTGAGATGGGGAGAAGGACTGGGTTAAGCTGGGCAGTACATGCCTTCATTTAGGCAGAACAGCTGTAGCTTGACATTTTGGTGCTCTAAAACTGGGATTGGCCGAAGTTCATTTTGGATCCTTTCTGGTTTTGTGTGTTCGGAGTCCTGCGTGTCCTTTGGCCCGAGACCATCGGCGCACGTATGGTATAAAGCTGAGAAAATAGTGCCTTGAGCAAATGTGCTCTGCGTGTCGTGTTCAAAACAAACAGGCAGTGTATTGCTGTGGCAACCAGACAATAAACAAGCGAAAAAAAAGAGACAATCTCCCTTAAATTCACAGTGTGCGAGCAGTTAGTTCATTTAATGAGATTATCTTCTGTGGCGTGTGATCACCACGTTGTAGCAACACTGAGTATCTGCATAACATGTCTGATAATTCTCAGCCTGCTTTTTATCCCTACAAGTTTATATTTCAATAAAGCTAAGAAATGCTGTGTGAATATTTAGGATGATTGCATAATTAAAGAAAAAAAGAGCACGAGGTTGGCTCTGATGGTCTTAGAAACCGAACAGAGAATGGTGTCCTGTTTAATTTTTGTTCATTTTTTCCCTCCAGACCTCACTCCAGGTTCACAAACAAGCAAACAAAAGTAGTTAAGCTCAGTCTTTAGTGCCTGCCTATGTATCTTAGCAGAGGATTTTGGAGCTGCAGTGGAGCCTGAGCTGGCAGGCGGGGAGGCAGCGCCGGTCCAGGACAGGGTGGTTCCTGCTGGTTACTCACCCACTGGACAATATGCTGGAAAAGCTTGCAGCACTGCTCTTTTCACCAAGTTCCTGAGTTATGAAGGGCTTCTGTGCAGCCCTGGTTGCCAGCCATCACTTTTATTGTATCTCATTTGTTTTTGGAAGCATCTTTCAGAACTTGCGTTGTTGGGTTGCAGTTACCGTAGTGGTCTAGTGCAGACTGCCTTGGAAATACTCTGTGCCAATCTTTCACATAATTTCCTCAGTATTTCTAAGTCTTCTAGCAAATCTTTAGCCGTCTGAGACTGATGCATCTCCTCTTCTGAATCTGAAAAGCAAAAATATTTGTGCGTCAGTCCATTAGTTACTAAGGAAGATGTTGCATAGATGGTCACATTTAAGTTTGTTTAATTTTATCATGGAATCAAGACTAGCAGATTAATATAGTTTCATAAAAATTTTATTGGCATTTTGTTTTAGAAAGTAAAAATTATGTTCACTTCTCAAAAGGAGAAGTGAAGATGTATTCACTTCTCTTTTTGTTCCTTCAAAGAAGGCCACATAAGTTGATTTAGAGGTTAAATAGTGCTTTTCAAAACTAGTTACAAATTGGTATATCCAGGCTGTTTTCATTAGCCTACATGGTTCCTGCTGATCTGGGTAAAGAAGAGGAAAACTCTGTATGCTCCTTGGCTTGTATCTGCAGCACCTTTATCTATTTATAAATAAAAACACAGCAGCACCTATGACAGCCCTGTGCTCTAGGTGTTAGATGTGGTGTTTCCTTAGCACTCCCAGGCACAGGGTGGGATTGTTGGGAATGTCCTGTGCAGGGCTGGGAGCTGGACTTGGAAGGGACCCATCAGGATCATCAAACTCGGGATATTCCATGATCCTAATAAAGTGCCCAGCAGTTAATGTAGGAGTATTGGGCCACTGAATTAATTAAAAAGTAGTCTCAGTTCCATACCCAACCTGTTTTCTCTCTCCTGACTCCTATGACAAGTGCACAATCTTATGACCTGTGGGAAAGCAACTGTTTTAAGTATTAAACATCCTGATGTAGTTGATCCAGATGTCTTTAAGGCCTTGCCCTCCATCTATTTCAGATACAGGCGGACAGTCTGACTGAATTAAAGTTCCAACCTTCCCTTGAAAGAAGTTTCTTTCCACTGTGGTACTAAGGCTCATATAAACTTAACATTTTATTTCTTTCTTGGCTCGACTGAAGAACCACAGAGACAGGACTGTGTTTTGAGCGTCAGTGGGGCTGAAATGGGCTGTAACTCCTGAAACCTGACTTGCTGTAAATGAGGGGTCCACTGGGAACAAATTTCTAGCTCTGAGCGAACAGTGGAAGTATTGTGTATTTGCACCCATTTTAATACAATAACCAAAAAAACCTCATATACAGAGCACCATTTTTGTAAGAAGAAACATCAGAATAATGGTTGTGTGTGGCTTTGTCTTGGAGTGACTCCTCTGAATTTGTCTCAAACCGGGACATTTTTGATAACAGAAATGCACATCCTCTGAGCTCACTTTAGGTGTGCTGGTTGAGATTGAAGAGTTGATGGTTTTTTTACAGGTGCCTCGAATTTTAGGTCAGCAGTTGTTTTCCAACTCAGCCTTGCAAGGAGAACTGTGTCAGTAGCCACAGGCAAATGGAAAGGTGAGCTCTGCAGAGAGAAATAACAGATGCCCTCTGAATAATTACGAGTCTGGACTTAAACAGGATGAGGCTTCTTCCACAACCCTACTTTGCAGGAGATAATTTCTGAGAAGAGTGATTCTGCCTCGTCAGGGAGGAGCTGAAAAAGCTGAGGGGGAAAGTCTCAGCTGCATCATAAAAGTTCCACTATCACAAATCCAGTGATTCACTGGCTCTGCCTGGTGCCCTGAGTCACTGCAGTGGAGCCTGGAGCAGGTGGTGACACGAGCCAGCCCCATAAAAGGCCATTAATTAGCTAATTGCCTCTAAAAAGAAAGCTGTTAATGGTTCTCACTTTTCATTCAGCCCTACTAAATGCAGGGAATAATGCAGGCTGAGCAGTAATATTAAGGAAAAATTAATTAATTTTTTTTTCTTTTTGTGCTGATGTTATTTACAAATTGGATTAAAGCTGCTCACTGCCACCATATTGTGATGGAAAGGCAATTAATGGATTTAGGACGAGCTTTCTGATGTTGGTAACTGGATTATTATACATGAGAAATAGGTTTCAGGCTGTTCTAAGGACTGAGGGGGTGATGTTAGCTTTGCTGGGCTGCCATGGGATTTTTGGTGTGGAAAATGGCTCTGGAATTAAATGCTACTGAGAAGGAGAAAATTGTAAAAAATAATGCTCATTGTAAGGCTTAGCATTCTTGCAGTTATAGTCTGCTTTCTGTGTTTGTTGATCGAAGTCTAATTTTAATTATGTTTCACACATTAATTGTATGGAGTTTCTGTGCATAACTGTGTCATCTAGACCCTTTTAGGTCATGTTTTAAAGAAAAAGAAGTATTGGTGTGGGAAACATCCAAACTAAACAACAATATACAAGATTTGAAGTGGAAGTGGATACATTTTAACTGATTTTTTTTAAAAAAAATATTAGTACTTGAACCGTACATACCACAGTTGCCTAGCTGAGTAAGAACTTTAGGTTTCACTCAACTTTTGGCAGTCCCATTGTGAATGTTAGGGAAAAAGCTTAAAAATGCACGGTTTAAAAGCTCAAAAATACCTAAAACAACATAGAAAAAAAAAGGTAATAAAGTTAACACTTCCAACAAAATTTAATTCTAACCCTATATTATGATTTTGGGATAATGCAAAATCTTTCTTACAAGTTTTTTTTTTGGATGGGCCATTAGTGTTGGAGATTAATGTGAAAAAAGCAAACAAGTATTTGTTCTCCTAGTGCCATTACTGACCCCTTCCTTCACATTTCTTTCTGAATGACACTGATTTGAAATGTTTAAATGAGAAAGGACAAATCCTTAAGAAAGGAGGTGGAGGACTTCAGAGTCCAAACTGTGGAGAATGCAAGCAAAAGTTGGAGAAGTGCTCATTAGCAAGAAAAAGTGGATGTTGTGCTTTGTTAATATCCTTTTCAGCAGGGGCTGAGATTGTCTAATCTGATTTGGTGTTGTTGGAGGGTAATTTGAAGGCATGTGGATCTCAGGAGATACTTGTTCAGGTAACTTTTAAGTTAAATAATCATGATTTTTATACCTCTGGAAAGGAAATTGTGTAAATACTTGATTTGTCAGTCAACTATTTACTGCATAAACTTCAGCTTCAGGTTAAAATGGAATTGCTCTTGTGTGTTGTTACTTTTTTAATGCAAGTGTTAGAAAAGGACAAGCAAAAGTTGAGAACAACACTTGGTTTTTAACTAGATTCTATTTCTCTGTTAATTTTTCTCAAAAACACTGAGGTGGCTTCAATTTGAACCATACTTAAAGCAAGTAGTTAGTGTTACAAGAACTACTACTTTTAACCTTGAAAACACTCATCTGTACTGATAAACGAGTGTGAAAAAATGATGGGAGGTAAATAGTCTGTGTGCCAAAGCAGTTGAGTTTTGAAGGAAAGGAGAAAAACAGTGGAATAGTGGAAAGAAAAATGGAAGGCAAACTTTTCATTTTTGTGTCTTTTAGTTCACAGTGACAGGGATTTGTAGCAAAAAAGGCACAATGAAGCTCAGAGTTTTATCTGTTACAAGATAATTATACTGAAAATTGTGCTGAAATTTGTCCTTTGCTGTTTTCTGTTTTCTTTTTGCTGAAAACAGAGTTGGAAGCGCAGAACACCAGAGGAAAAGGTTTTGGGATAGGTGCTATGATGCTGAAAATGAAGTATTTAAACAGGCAGACACAATGCATTTGTAATGCTCTGACTTTTTTTTGTGCTCAGTCATCTTACCAGTTAACACCGTGATAGCTGAAACAGTGTAAGAAAACACAATAACAGCTGGCAGTGTGTGACCCGACACCACTGGGATCACAAATTCAGGAAAGCAAAGACAGAACAGTGAAAAGCTAAAATTTCCACAGACTAGGTGTGAACCTGTAGGTGTGCATTTCAAAGCATTGGCCAATACAGATGTTGGAATATTCAAAGAAAATAAAAGGTAAAATGTACAGTATTCTGTAAATTTACATGTTGATTTCTGTTTTCATAGGACACACTGTAATCAAATTTCCAGTGTCCATCTTTCTCAAAATTCTCCTCATACGACTTATTTCCCTGACCTTTCAAAAAATAAAGGCAGATGCATTGTTTTCCATCTGTTTTCTTCATAGTCTTACTCTTTTAAAGTTGGACAATATGCAAGTGAAAAGGGAAAACATTTTTTGTTTGTGTGTTTGTTTGTTTCAAAGGAATTGTCATGTTACAGTCAAACAATAATAGAAATCCTGAGCTGGAAAACCACCTTGACACAATTATAGGTCAGTGCTATCTAGTCTCTTAAGTATTGTGTAATTACTGTTAAAATTCTCTTCAATTCACAGGTTTATTTCTGGTTTTCCATTAATAGGAAATACGAACAAACAGCCCTGTTAATGGAAAAGAAAAATAAAGGTAAAATGCTGGGTTTGCACTGGTAGTTATGCTGTATTTAAAAGGTGCTGTAAACTTACATGAATGATTAAAAAGAGCCCACAGGACTTGAGTATTTGCTGATACTTGAAGCTGTCTATGAATTGGAGTAGTGCTTGAATAGTATTCCCTTATTTTCTGTCCATGGTAACCATGACAAATTAGCCCAAAACATTCACTGTCACTAGAGAACATAAATCTTTCTTTTCTAACATTTTTGCTGTATGCAATTAAAATAAACAGCTTTATTTCCTGTAAGCCCTTGTGAAATAGCCATTATGAATCAAACATTGAGAGTTTCACTCTCAAGCATGAAAGCCTCTGAACAATGTATATTTTGGTACATATTGAACATTTTCTGTAAGCTTCCATAAATAAATCCAGGAAATGTCGGTCCCTTGAGTACTACCTTCATTAAATCTGGAGCAGCTGTTGTTGAACTTGCACCCAAACATATAATGGAGTCCTTGACATCAAAAACTCTTCCATGGCTGGCATATTATTGTAAGTCTCTGTAAACACACGTTTGTTCTGGAAGAAGGCTGATTCTATCAAAGCTACAAACTGGTTGACGCTGTGGAAAATGGAACTCTAAACCCATTATGCTCTGGAATATGATTTATGCTAAACAAACTTGCATTAGTCTTTTCGTTTGGTTAATCTTTGTTTGTTTGTTTGGGGTTTATTTGTGGTTTTGTTTTGTTTGTTTGGGAGATTTTTGGTGGGGTTTTCTTTTGGTGGGGCTTTTTTTTTGTTTTGGTTTTGTGTTTTTTGGTGGGTTTTTTGGTTGTTGGTGGGCTGTTTTGGTTGGTTTTGGGTTTTTTTGTTGTTTTGTGTTTTGTTTTTTTCTGTTGTTTTTTTCTTTTTT
>VZRF01004951.1:84824-108132 GCA_013396875.1 Vireo altiloquus
TTTCCCCGGAATATGGAATGGATTTCTTGTGGGTTTGGTGTTTTTTTTTGGTGTTTTTTTTTGTTTTGGGGTGGAAGGGGATCTTGCCTCAGTATTCTTCCAGATGAGAGAGTTGCAGAAAACCTTGTTATGAGAATAGAATAATCACACAGAATTTACTAGATACCTCTCCTGAAATCATGGTGTTGCCCTGGCTGAAAATACTAACGCTAGAAAACCATAATCCCCTTACATTCTTACAAGTTGAGTAGGGCCAAAATATGTTATGTTTCATCATTCTAGGGGATGGAACTGCCCTGAATTTAGTGTATCACTGATTGACTCACTTTAAAGTCATGGAATCCCAGAATGGGAAGGGTTGGAAGGGACTTAAAGCCCACCCAGTGCCACCCCTGCCCTGTCAGGGACACCTCCCACTGTGCCAGGCTGCTCCCAGCCCCAATGTCCAGCCTGGCCTTGGGCACTGCCAGGGATCCAGGGGCAGCCACAGCTGCTCTGGGCACCCTGTGCCAGGGCCTGCCCACCCTCCCAGGGAACAATTCCTGCCCAATATCCCATCCATCCCTGCCCTCTGGCACTGGGAAGCCATTCCCTGTGTCCTGTCCCTCTATGCCTTGTCCCCAGTCCCTCTCCAGCTCTCCTGGAGCCCCTTTAGGCCCTGCAAGGGGCTCTGAGCTCTCCCTGGAGCCTTCTCCTCTCCAGGTGAGCAATGCCAGCTCTCCCAGCCTGGCTCCAAAGGAGCTCCAGCTCTTGGAGCATCTACTCTGGATGTGCTCCAGCAGCTCCATGTTTTTCTTGTGATGAGCTCTCCAGACGTCCATAATCCGTCCAACATCTGATTTCACCCTGAGCAGTGCGTGTTCTGTTCAGAACAGCCTGAACTGCTGCTGATTAACCTGTGAGATTCCAACCTCCCAGCTCCCCAGGCATCACCATCATCATGTCCAAGTGTCCTTTGCAAAATCTCAGTGAAATAGTATGAACCCGGTTGGGAATTGTAGAGGTAGAAAGTCTTCCTCTAACGGAGAAGAGTTTTCTTTCTGACTGAGCTGAAGTTCTCATGCTAGGAGGGATTGTTTCATCCACTCTTCCTCTGACACTGCGACTTCCCAACCTCAGTGCCAGGAAGTGGCTGCTTTCTGGACAAGTCAGCCATCACGGTTGATTTGTGTTATTGTTTGTTTTACTTATGGCTTATTTAAATACAACGTTATATTTAAATGTTGCTCCCAATTTATCAAGGAGGAAAGTGAGACGAGTCATCCCTGTTTGGATTTCACTTTTCAGTTGCTATTTTTTAACTTGAGAACCAGTGGAAAGGAAAAGGAAGCTTGTGTATAAGACTTATGTTACTGGTTTAGAGAAGAGAGGCAATAATCCTGGTATGATAGAGAACTTATCCCATTTTTATAAATAAATCCATCCTTAGCTACAATTAACGAACTGAAGTAGAGGAGCACTAACCATGCTGACCTCTTGCACAATGGGCTCCTCCCAGTGGGTTTTGAAATACAGTATTTGTTTTCATAGTAGTTAGGATTCCTCCTCGTCTTGACGTGAATTATCTTGCACTTCTGCAGAGAGTCCGTCTTTCCTCCTGGGAGGGCCATGACAAAAGTGTTTTGTTCTCCAGTGACGAGGGCTGCCTCTCACTGTGTGTGGGGGGAAGAGAATAATGTCCCTAAAAACAGTTTTGCAATTGCACAGTTTTAGGTGCGGTGCCATTGTTTTTGTGGAACGCTACCCTAAGTTTTTAATCTGTGATATTTGCATGAAGGTAAGATATCAGTTAATTCCCAAGACTTTATCTAGATGAAAACAGAACCTGATTTCCTGGAGATGTTTGTTATACTCTGTAATCTCTATAGCCACAGAGGTTTTATTCAGTTGGTGGCATGTCTTCTTTCCTGGAAGGGGCTCTGTGAATCTCATTTAGACAGAGACATGACACTGGTGGTCAAGACTGTGATCTTTTGGGGTAACTGCCTCTGAATTCAGATTTAAAACAAGGAAATCATGATTGCTGTGAGCTGTAGGTACTTAGTTCTGTACACAGCAGATGATCCTGTCCACATTTAAGTTGGTTCTTGAGATATCTCATCGGATACCTCTCATCTCATAAGATTCTGTTCAGATTTATTTAGAGGGAGGTGAAATAACTTCATTTGCTGTTCCTTCTCTTGTCCCCTTATGGTCTTCCAAATGTAAGTGCTCAGATGTGTGAGATGGAGCCTTTCTGATAAGAGTGTGAAAACCTGGAGAGGCACTTTTGTGCAGTTTCTAGTAACTTTTTTAACACTCTTTCCCCATTCCATGTGTCTTGGAAGTAGCTGACTGGTAGTCCTTGGTGCAGGCATTTGGTATTTTGGGTTAGTGCACTCACTATCTCTGAGGAACCCCTGCTGGAAGTTGGGATGGGCAGATGGTGCATGAATTAGACTAGTTTTTGAAGTTACACTTCTGGATTGTGAAGTCCCAAGTATTTCCAATTTATTTTTAAAGGCTAACAATGAAGGTTCCTTCATTTGCTGTGGAAGGCTGTGTTTCAGGTACATTTCAACACACAAAGGTGATGAAATTATTATCAGATCTCTTTTGCTTCTTGGAAATTTCATCTCCATGTTCAGTTAGCATGGCATCATTTCTGTTTTCATTTCCAGCATATTTGAATTGTTACACTCCAGTAGATAAAAGCAAAATATAGAGACAATAAACATGCTGCTTTTGCAAGTTTCAGTGTGCTCTGACATAATTAATGTTAACAGAAATTTGGATAGCAGTTATCTATTTTCTTTTGTTCCTTGGTACTATTTTCAAGGAACACTTGCTGTAATTACCATCATCACTTTCCAATGGCTCGGAGTAAGTTATTTAGCAGCGCTGAGCATCCTTACTTAACTTCTATTTATTTTAGTTATTGTTTAAATGTTAGCCAGCCAAACAAATCCAGCGAGCTCTGAGGCTGGTTTGAGTGATGTTGGCTACTGGCTGCAGTACTCAAGTCTTACAAAACATGAAATATTATTCGTCATTTGCCAGTCAGGTGCAGGATAGGGATATCTTCCCTATTTTTTTTTTTTTTTTTTTGGATGAATTCTTATACTTGGTTTTTTTGGCCGCAAAGAGCTAATCCGATGTGCTGTGCTGCTGCTCTGGTCCATTTCTGGCTAATGTTTGTGTGGGCTGGTGTGGTCACTAACACTTATTTTCCTTCCCAGCCTGGGCTGTTTCACTCAACCAGTGTCATTCCAGTTCAGCTGCACAGGGCTTGAAAGCACCACATCCTCCAGCTTACATCTCAGGATAAATAATCACATCTCCTGTGTTTAAAACCAGCTGTCCCAGAGCGTGGAAAGGCTTCTTTCCAAAAGTCTCCTCGTCCATGTCCGTGTGCTTTGTGTGTGCAAGGTGGGGTTTGCTCAAAGGAGCAGTTTCCTTGCACGTCCCTTAAAAAACCCTGGTGCTACTCTGGTGGGAAGCAAGTTTAGGGATTGGTTTTGTAGTTTCAGAAGCAGTGGTGGGTCTCTTCTGTTCCCTCAGGCAGGCAGGGGTAGTTTTTGATGTTATTTTGAGGTTTTTGCAGGTCTCTGGCTGAGCAGGCAGTGCAGGAGGCTGCTGAGAACCTCACTCAAGTTATATTTAGCAGAGTGGAGATAACTGCTCTCCTGAGGAGAGCTCAGACCATGTAAGTACTTGTTTTATCCTTGTCAAAAAAGAACTTACATGAAAATGTCAGGCCTGTCTAGCTCCGGACATGCCATTGTCTCATCAAGCACTGGCCATGTGGCAGCAAAATATTGATGAAAAATTTTGTAAGAAATTATAAAATCAAACTTCTTTCCACTCTCTCTGAACATGGGGCTCTGTGTAGGGTGGTCTTGCAGTCAGGTATTCCATCACAGCTTCCTGGGCAGGGCTTCCCCAAGTCACCAGAACCAGAACCTGCCCCTGGAAATGGCTGAGTTCTCAGTGGTATTGGATAGACACATCCCTTTAGATCTTATTTTGCCCATAATTTTAAAATAGTGGCACTTTTTTAATGCTGATAACTGATGGTTGACATGTGACACTAAGAGACATTTTGTGCTTTAAAGGAAAAATTACCTCTCCATCTTCCCCTATTGCTTGCATTTGCAGCTATGTATCTTCTTTTCCAAGTTGTTGCTGACTGAAATATATGTGTTTATTGAGTTTTGCCTTTTTTATCACCTCAATGTATGCAGTGTTTTCTGATTGTGGGATTTTTGGTGGGGTTTTTTTTGGTTTGTTGGGGTTTTTTTTTGTTTGGTTGGTTTTTGGTTAGTAGGTGGATTTTTTTCTTTTTATTGATCATGCCAAACAGCACTTAGGTGATCTCACTGATAGTATTTTATGACTCTGTAGTAAATAAGGTAACAGCATTATTATCTTAATAGTATAATATTATCCTAATAAGATGCTACCTTAGTGTCCTAATAAAATAATACAGGTGCTTCAAAATCAGACAAGCACAGAGCAAAAACCAAAGCCAAATAAAACCACAAAATCTCAGAATTTTCCAGTTCAGAAGAAAGCTTTAATTCTACTGCTATAGATTTCAGAAAACCCATAGATTCTCCCTTTTGTGCTGGTTTGCTGGCACATAAAAATGAGGGAAATAAAATACAGCAGACCTGAACAACGGTGTTTTTCCTCCACTGAAATTCCTGCAGAGATGACATTAAATTCTGAGGTTTTTTCCCCACATTGAGCCATTTCTGTGGTAAGGGAAGCGTTCTGCTGTTTGGCCTCTGACAAACATCTGGGGCCATCCAGAGGGAGCCTGTCCCTGCCACTGCGTTGGGAGACTGCAAAATTAAGGAGAATTCACTCTTCCCACTGGATGCCCTGGAAATTATTGCCTCTGTTGTGTTCTGCAGATAAAATGCCCTGATGTGGCTTTTTGGGGCCTCTCCTGAGCACCTCATGTTGTAAAACATCATCCCGTGAGGTCTCCAGTTGTGCTCTATAGGATCCTAATTGTGAGAAGGAAATGCTTTCCCTCATCCAGGGTTGGCTTGGCTAAAGAAAACACTAATTCTCTAAATATTTCGTCACGAAAACTTTTGAAAATGGTATTATGCGGGGGAAAAAAAGTAAATGTTTTGTTTGTGTTGCTAGCAACCAGTTTAGTCTATCTTTTTTATCTGTGAAATATATTTATTTTGCAGATGAGAATTTATAAGATTTCTGGGAAAAATATTTTCTAGTTGAATCCATTCCAGATTTTGATCTGAGTAAAAACTTCCATTGCGAAAAGACGAATTATGATTGCATTCATTTTAAGAATTAGGTAAAGGATTTAAGATAAGGGATTTTTTTTGTCTTTAGATAGCTTCGGGTGATTTGAAATTTCAGAAAATCTATTTTTATTCGAATTATTATTAGAACTTAATACAGGTTTCTTGAATGCAAAGCCTTTTATCATTATAATAATCCATATAGAAAAATTACTTGCTGGAGTTGAATTTGTAGTGCTCATGAACAGATGTGAGAGACAACTTAAAAATTACCTTGTATCAGTTGGGGTGAAGTGATATTCGATAACTCAGGAGTGAACTGTGATTAGTTAATGCTCTGAAATGGCTTTTACCTATGGAACAACAACAAATATTGTAATTATTTTTTCGTGATAGAACCTGTAGTTCTGAATGGAGTCACACAATGGTTCCTCCAGACTTTTTTGGGGGAAAATGGTCCCAAGGACCATCAGTTCAGCGTCCAAGATGTGCAGCTGCTCCTGTTGAATGTGGAAATGGCTCAATCTTGAGCTGCCCTCCATGTGTAATAATTTACTGTGAGAGCTGAGTTTGCCTCTTGGGTCCATTTTGGAACCACTGTGGTCACAAACACTTCAGTGTTGTTGAAGGAGTTATTCTTGTGACAAAAGAAGGGGGAAAATGCAACCTTCAACCCACCTCCAACCAAGTGAGAATCTCTGTTAGCTGTAAAAATTTCCATCCTGCTGTTACCAGAGTGTGTAGTCTAGAACAAGTGTTGGTTGTCAAATTTCTACCTCCTGACAGTGTTTTACCAGGACATTCAGGCAAGTATTCCTTGATTTTTTTAAAAATACTCCTTTTATTGTTATTTTTCTTACAATATATTTTTCTTACAATTTCTTTACTTACTTAAGAGTATCCTAAGGAGTGGGGGAAGTCTTTTCCTGTTGATGAAATTGAACAGTAAGAATAGAGAAGTAACTGTAGGGAGAGAAAGATCAGTAAAGTTTTTTTCCACCTGCATTGCATTCCTGAACCTGAACTTGTGCCGATTTCTTATTATGTGAAAATAAGATTTTGGCTTTTTTTTTTTTGTTTGTTTCTTTAGGCTCTTAGATGGAAAGAAATGTTATATTAGTGTCTTGATAATTTATAGAAGTGTTTATGTCCTTCTGTGAACTCAGCCCTGCTTGGAATTTTGGCCCTGCTGGAATTTTGTCATGTTCAGTACATATATCTCATGATGCATTGAGTATTTCCATGTTTGTGGGTGGGGCACAGCATACACAGATGTTCACATTCCTCAGATTAGGTGCACAATTTTTAATTTGTTTTCTTTTTTTTTTTTTTTTTTTTGAATGGGATAGAATAACTCCATTCAATGAAGTTTTTATTAAGTAGTTAGGTGTTGAGATCTTGAAAGCTTCAGCACGTGGCTGTCAACATCCTGAGGGGATTTTTTTTTTTCCAAACAAAGGGTAAAATACCATCCTGCAAACAGTCAATGGTTGTTCTAAATGAGTGCACTGTTATTACTCACACTGGAAAATTGTTTGTAGCACTTAGCTGGGAACACTTTTATATTTTGCCTCGGTCTAGGCATTATCTCATGCTTAACTCACGTGGTTATACGTTCACTTTCCAAAGAGAAAAAAACCAAAAATAAAAAAAAGGAGTCGTGTGCAATCCTGGAGCTGTTTTTTGCCAGCACATTCGGGGGGAATCGGACCCAGATTACTGCAAAACGTTGGCACGTCAGCTCCTAGGGTGTATTCACCAAGCACTTTATAGTTTCCATTACTTCCCAAGCCTAAAGGTCAGTGCTTGAAGGGAAGCAGCTCCCAAGCTGAGTTGTCTTCATATCTGACAGTTATTACTCCAGACATTTCAGCTGTGCTTTATTGCAGTTTTTAAAGGAAAGCTGCAGTCTGGGCTTCACATGTAGGAATAGGATCAGTTGACAGGTAGAATTAAAATACTCCCATTATGCAGCACATGATGTGGTGGTGTTTTTTTTTAATCTTGGAAGTATTAATCATTTATATTTTGTTACCTTGGAACCTTTACTGACAGTAATATCACCAGCACTCCTGCAAGTCTTGCTTTTATTTTGGAGATTTTTGGCTGAAAGCACATTTATATGGGGTCTACCTTTCATAATGTTTGTAGAAACTTCTCTGGAGGTTTCTAAAGGCTTGCATGGGGCTTTTTTCTGTGTTTCATGTTCATGCTACATATGCTTTGTGGCTGCTCAGAAAAAGAGCTTCACCCTGCTCCTTTTACTATTTCACTTAAATAAGTTTTTCTGGAATAATTTTTGAGTTGGAGACTTGAACATAAAGGAAGAATATTTGAAAAACAAAAAAAAAAAAAAAAAAGAAAGCCAACAGATGAAATTGAAAATCCTTGGCAGGTATCCTTTCCTAGTTTTGGGAGACTCAAGCCTCAAACTCAAGGAAGTTGCTGTGTGATAAGTTTGTGTGCCAATTGTTTTATGGTAATGGCTCATGTTCTGTTCTTAGTCTCTAGGAAATAAATGCTGATTTAAGCTATCTCATAAGGCTTTCCTTCTGAAATCTAAATTAACACAGTTGTGAACTGTTCATGCATTTAAGCCCTGAGATCTGAATCCAGATGTTATGTCTAGGGTCTATTGTATTATTGCCACACTATAAATTACATGAGAAACAAGGAAGAAAACAAGTAAAGATCTCCAAGTAAAGCTCATTTCCTAATTCATTTAGGGCAGGTTTTAAAAATAATAAAAAGTGCAAGTGTTTTACCCTGCTTCCTAAGGAAACAAAGCTTATGTGGTCATGCTGTGTGCCTCTGCTGACTGCCAGCCTCTTACCTCCTCCCCTTTCCCCCCAATAACTTCTGAAACTCCTGGGCAATTTCAAACAGATTTGACAGGAGTAAAGGTCTCAGAGATATCAGGTTCCTACTAGTTTCATGGAAATAGGTGCCTGGATGGAGAAAAAGAGACCCTATTCATGTGCCTGCTTTGGAAAAAGCTGCGGAATGAGATCAACTGTATTATTAGACACTAGCAAATCCTCACGGGAGAGAGAAGTTATGAATGCATTAAATAAGGGAAAAGCTTTGACTGGATTTCTCACCTTTTTAGACATGAGGGGATCCAGCACAAGAGTCACAGCCATAGGAAACCAGCCTTCAGTAGTTCCATTGCTCACAGACCTGCTGCCTGCTCAGCGAGGTGGGAACGCATCTGATCCTGCCTGGAGCCATGGAATTAATGAGGGAAAAGATGAAAAAAATAAAGGTCCTTTAAGGGTGTCCTGCTTCAGTCCTCTTTGTGAGCTCACTTCAGAGGCAGAGGGGTAGCAGGGAGTTGAATGGACAATATTGCCTGGAGTGCAGAAGGGAATGATGAAAGGGGAGAAGCATAGAAAAGGATAAAGCATTTGGGGTGCATGCCTGAAATGCAAACCTGCTGGGTTTTGTGTGGTGAAATAGTAGTTTCATCCCAAATCCAACAAAGTGCTTGAATTGTTGGTTCTTTACGTAACCATGTTATCACTGTTTGTGTGACTATAAGGTATAGGTTATATATATAAGGTATAGTTGCCTGTTCCATGTTTATTGTTCTAAAAAGTAACTAGTGCAACTGATTTTTATAGATTTTTGCCTTTGGCTTTTTTACTCCAATTCCTTTCACTTTTTTTTTTTTTTTTATTGGTGAAGTGAAACAATTTATGTGATTACCATTGGGGGAAAAAAAGAGGAAAAAAGTGGAAGAATTGCCTGATGTTACAGGTGCTGAATATTACTACTCCAGTTCATCTTAGTATCCAGTGTATTTCTAATTTTAAGGGATTCGGTTGCACAGTGGTAAAAAAAACCATTGGTGCCGGGGGGGAAATTAGTGGCAGCTTTCTGTGGCTTAGCACCTCGAGAGATGAGCATTTCTGTAGTGCAAATACTCTGAAACTTTACCCAGTTCATGCCTTTCTTAGAACTAGATCTCACTTTTTACAAAGATAGATTTGGGTCTCTCACATATATATATATATATGTATATATGTGTGTGTATGGGTTTAAGGTTAGAGGTGGAAGTGCTCCCACGAGCAGCATTTTTTTAGAGTAAGTCTGAAGAAATGGTTACAGAGCACTTTGAGGCAGTGGAACCACAGCCTGGGTAGATCCTGACCAGACCACGCCACAGCTGTCAAAATTCAGTAGCTAAAGACCCTTTCAGCCTGGGTGGGATTAAGTTTCACAGAAGTAGCTGATTGTATAGATATGTGAAATATGGTGTTTCTGAGGAGTGTAAGGATTAAACAAGGAAGTTTTCCAAAGGCTTTAAGGAAAGACATATAGATATAAAGCCATTCCTGAAAGAAATCCATTAGTTCCTTGCTCAGTAGGTGTTTTTGGTACTCTAACCTATTTATGTGGCTTTTTTTTTTCTTGATGGGCAGGGGTTATTCAAGAATAATCTGATATTCTTACTGTTTTTATTTACCTTTTTTTATTCCAAAACTATCTGAAGAACCAGACATCCTAAAGTGTAGATAATCCCTATATCCTAGTGCTTCTTACATAGGGTGCATGTGACAAGGTTAAAGGAAAAAAATGAAACATGCAAATAGATTTGTGTGACATTGGAAGACAACTATTAAGGTCTGTGTCTGTTTTCTGTGGATTTTCACTGTCTGTTGTGACATGGTTTATATTTGAAATTAAATGTGCAGTCCTGGTCATTCACAGCCAAGAAATGCAAGCTGAAATTGGGAGGAAGGTTGTGTGATACGAGGGATAGAGAAAGTAAAATGTATGTAGACAGAGTGACATAGAGCTTTAGTCCAACAGAAAAAATACAGTTTGAGAAAATTATTTATCTATCAGTTATGGAGTCTGAACATGACAGAGGGAGAAAAGCACTGTAAACCAGGGAATAGAATATATCCTAGAAAAAATGGCTGCAAGGAAAAAAAATAACCCAGCTAGACTAATGAGATGGAGAAATTTTTGAAAAATTAAATTCCTCTATGAGGGGGTTCATGTGACACTGTTTCCTGTGACTGCACAGAGGTGTAGATCCCAGGAAAATGATGTCCAGATTTTGATAAAATATCAAAACTCTCAATGAAGCAGTCATCCTCCTCTTTCCCAGAGCCAGGCAGTGGCACGTGTTAGGAGAAGGAGGGACAGGAGCCATAATCCCACAATTCCCAGTGGGATGCAGTGGAAGAGTTGTTAGCTGTGAGGCCAGTGGAGTGTCTGGAGAGGTTGTGTGGTCTCTCAGTGCTCAGAGCTTTCCAGTTCCCAAGTGGAGGAAGCCCTGAGCAGCCTGGCCTGACCAGGAAAGGGGAAGGGGTTGGGATGGAGACCTCCAGAGCTCCTTCCCACTCAGTCACTCCATGAAGAGCTTCCAGGACCGGAGCCTGCTGCCAGTTCAGCCCATGCTGAGCATAAAGGTTGTGACGAGGGATGGAGGTGTTGCTTTCTTCTGGTCATAAAACCAAAACACGGTTTGTGGGGAAAAGGGGTTTTTACCTCAGTATTTATTTCAGGATCTTTGAGTACAGCACTTGGTCCAGGTGGAATGCCCCGAAAATGCATGCACATCGTCACACTGAAATGCACACAATTACAGGCCTTGCAAAATTAACATATTTATCAAAGATTCCCCAGTGAGAGGCTGCAGTGATCCCCTCGTTGTGAGGAACCTTCCCCCTGGCTGGGCCTGTCTGAGGTTCCAAAATGTGTTCTGGAGAGGCCCTTGGTGTCTGGGGCTCCCAGGATGTTTGCTCTCCTGGTTTAACAGTGCCGTGGGGCTGAGCTGAGTTATCAGCCTTGGGAAGTCACAGTGTGTGGGCTAAAAGCACTGAGAATACATCAAACTATATAAAAGGGTGTGCAAGAGGGTATAAAAGAAAAAGCAAAAAATCATCCTGGCATCAGAGGGAGTAACAGAGCTTTGTTTGTCCTTCCGGGGATGGGTATCAGTGTTTTCTAGTACCTGGTAATACTAGAAATCCCAGTTTCTCCATAGTTCCCTCTACAATCCCTACAGAGCCTGCAGTGCCATGAGTGTGTGGGTTTGAGGGCATGCGAAACAGTGGAGCACTCTCCAAAAAGTATTTGGGAACTGCTCCCATGCAAAATAAAGTGAAGCCAGAAGGAATTTAATTTCCAGTGGACGTGGAGCTAATAGGATGGCAGTTTGGAAGGTTTCTGCAACACGTGGTAAAAAACAGAGAGAAATATCAATCACTGGCGTCAGCTGTTTTGCTCCGGAATAGATGTAATGCCTGTGTTGGGGGGAAGTTCATTGCAGGCAGGGCTTTTGTGTTAAACTTGTTTTTTGTAGCTGGTGATCGTATTTTTACACCGTCTGATGTAACCTGCCAGATTTCTTGGCTTCCATGGTGCTGTGTAATTTTTTTCTAGCTTCCTAGAGTTTGCTGTTACAAAAGCAACTTCTGCTCTCACGTTGTCACCACTGTATTGTGCAAGTCTAGTGTACTCGTTCTATCACCACACCCAGGGATGTCATAGTTACTGCTGAATGATTTCCCTGGAGATAATAGTGGCACAGCTTTAAAATATCAGGACCACTCACTGATTGACTTAAGAAATAAAAATGGTATAATGCTTTCCAGATTCAAGCTTGTAACAATACTTTCTTTGTGTAAGTGTCAGCATCATTCATTTGTAGGTCATATTCTTTTAACCCTGTACATGAATTTTCATTAACATTTTTCTCTTTTAAATTCTTAGGTATTTTCATAGCAAAAGCTTATTTTTATCCAAGTGTTGATTCTACCTTATTTCAGAGTCTGTGTGCCTGTGGAGTAGGAGAGGTAGCTGACATTTAACAGGGAATCACAGCCTGTCTGTCTTGCAAGAGCTCCAGCTCTCAACCGAGAAAAGAAAGTTGCTGTATCTCACATGTGAGGCACAACTTCCTTTTCTAACAATTCCTTTTGAATTAAATCGATTCCAGCTTAATTAGTTTTAATTAAGACATTCAGCGGTTCTGTCCTGAATGTTACTGCTAATCTCTGACTCTGTAGTAAAGAATTTGCTTTCAGTAGACAGGGGTATTGGTGGGTGACTTCAGGGTAGTTCACCTGTACAGCTTTGCTTTTAACACCTTCTCCTAGCAGGAGTTTTCTAGGTGGCCATGGAGCTGGTAAGGAGGACTGGGGCACCTCTCCTATGAAAACAGGCTGAGAAAATCTGGGGTTGTTCACCCTGAGAAGGAGCAGGTTGTGTGGAGACCTCAGAGCACCTCCCAGGACCTGGAGGGGCTACAGGGAAGGGACTCTGCGTTGGGAACTGGAGTGACAGGACAAGGGGGAATGGGTAGAAGTTAAAAGAGGGGAAATTTAGGTGAGGTATTGGGAAGGGATTGTTCCCTGGGAGGGTGGGCAGGCCCTGGCACAGGGTGCCCAGAGCAGCTGTGGCTGCCCCTGGATCCCTGGCAGTGCCCAAGGCCAGGCTGGACATTGGGGCTGGGAGCAGCCTGGCACAGTGGGAGGTGTCCCTGACATGGCAGGGGTGGCACTGGGTGACCTTTAGGGTCCCTTCCAACCCTTCCCATTCTGTGATTCTGTGCTTGGAACAGGGCAGTGACAAAAGGTTTTGTTGTGTGGATCTGCAGGGCTTTCCTGCTCCAGCACAGGGGTCACAGCTGCTTTCACAGACTGCAGGTCTCCAAAAAGCCAGGCAGGGACTACATGGCTGCTCCATGCTGCTGGGCTGCTCTGGAATTTATTTTTTTCCCCCCTCAAATTCTTCTTTAACATTTCCCTGGTGAAAGGATGTTGTTTAGGCAATACCTTGCAGGAGGCAGCATCTGTCTGTGAGGGTGTAAGTGCTCCTGAGTGTGCCAGCACAGTCTGAAATGCTGTTTTAGGGGCACAGCACACTCTGTGTCTCACTCAGGGGCAGGGAGAGTGGAAGCTGAGTGAGGGGAATTAGAGCCTGTAACAGGTTGTACAAGGCTGACTTGTACAATTAAACCTCTGTCATTCAGTTCACACGCTAGTAATATTTTCATTTCAAAATCAGACCTAAGTATCTGACAAGTGTGCTCTCTTTAAAAATTATTTGTTCATTAGTTTTCAAAACGGAGAAGGAAAAAGTGAAGTACTGTGGGTTAAGACTTGAGAGAGAGACTCACAAACACACACAACATATCCATAAATATATCTATATCTATCCATATAGATATCTGTATGTATCCATCTGTCTAGCTATCTGTATATATGCTATACCCTGCCAAGACAACAAAGGACAGAATCTGTCTAAAGATTTATTTTTCCACCTTGTGGAAGTATAGAAGTCCCTGTATATATATATATATATATATAGGAGAAAAAAATACTGTTAGAAAGGACTGTTAGAATATTTTACTAATACAGAGAGAAATCACAACCAGCAAAGCAGATGTAATGAGAATTTCCAGTATGATGGTTTTTTTCCTTATAGACATAATGACAAATTGTTGTTATTGGAAATTAGCTCACTGTTAGCGTTTAGCTTCAGATTGTGTCTCAGAAGAGAGGCATTGCTATGTAAATGGCTCCTCCTTGCAGTGCATAACCTCTGATAATTACTGTCTTAGATATGATAACTCTCATTTTTAGTGGAGTGTCATAATGCAAAGATTATACAGCAGATATGTACTGTTTAATGCAAAATTAAAATTCAGTGTCTCTATACAATGAAGTAACTTTGAGTTTTGGAATCCTCTGTGAAAAATGTGTTGTCTCATTTTTTAATAACTGTTGCTTTCTTATGTGAAACACATCTTCCTGTAAGCTTAAGCATCTAGAAGAATAATTATTTGGAAAGTTTTGTGGTTATTACTGAAATATTTTGTGTCTTATGGTTGAGATCACTTCTTTCTTCATCTCTAGAAGACAGTGGGCAGGGTGCGAGGTCAGGGAAAAATGACATTTTTTGTCATAGGCTTCTAATTCTTGTTCTTATTTCTTAAGCTTAAAATGCAGGCCTGGTGGATGCATGGAGAGTCTGATTTCTGATTAAGGGAGCACAACTTTCTAAATGGTTCTGTGTTCATCCTCCCGTGCCTGTAAAAAAATTAAAATTTAAAAAAAAAAAAAAAATCCCAACAAATAACAAAACAGATACTGAATTGCAGCAGTGTATCAGTTACAGTCAGTCTGTTGTCCCCTGGGACCTCTACCAGATCTGCTCCTTCTCTGTATAAATGAAGTGTTTAGTGCTTCAGTGTTTTACATAATGTTTTCTTGAATGATCTGAAAGGGGAAGTAGAAAGCACATTAGTTACATCTGCAGATGATGCAGCACCGGAGAGCCACAGCAGCTCTAAGTATGGTAAGAAATTTAAATTCATCTGCGGAGCAGCAACGTGCGGGAATTTACAGAGCTAGCAAAAAAAAAAAAAAAAATTCACCTATTCCAATGCAAAAAAAATCACCTTGGAAACGTGATCCAAACCAAAGACATGTTGCTTGTCAGATTAGCTTAGTGAGGTGTTAATGATGTTTTCTTTCACTCCTGCAGTAAGCAAGAGCTGTTTATCTCTGTATCCCACCCAGTTAACTGTTTGTTATGGTATCCTGGTCTTTAACCACTTCCACTGGATCTCCCTAGGACTGTTTGCAGTTTCCCTGCTGTGGTTTTGGCGGTGAAGGACAAATAACCTGACTGTTTCTTGGTTTTTCTTGCAAGGAAAAACTTAACAGTGTGTGGGAAAAACTAACATCTCCTCTTTAGTGATAAATTTTTTCCACCGCCGCGCTTAATTTTAATAGAATTCTGTCTGCAATTTACGCCGTCCGTCCCAAATTCGGAGTCCTTGGAGGTAAAAATTGTGTTATTTTGTCATCCTCTCCTCTACCGCTCTGCTTTCCAGCTTGAGTACACCGGCAGAGCAGGGCTGCCCCGAGATTTCTTTTGCTTTTACGTGGTTTTACTCCTGCTGAGGAGAATTCCGTGGGCCTGGCTGCCTTTTTGGCTTTATCAGCCTCTCAGCAGCAGGCTCCCGGTGGGGGCAAATGCCACTCAGCCGCAGTTGGCCGCGATAGCAGCGTTGCTATTGTTAGTGCTGACGTCCCCACGTGTTAAATAGGTGCTGTAAAACAATTCCCTGCTGGAGGAGCAGCCTCGGGGAAGGGGATCGGTGCATTTTGTGTGTGACACGCTGCTTTGTGAGGGAAGGCAGAGGAAAAACACCCGTCTGGGATCATGGAATGACAGGGTGCTTTGGGATGGAGGGCACCTGAAAGCCCATCTCCCTTCTGATGCCTCACATGGCTCCCTAGAAACAGAGACCAGGCAGGAATAAAGGAATAAAGGTGAGATTTGTTGGAAAGGCCTTCAGAGGTCACACTCTGGGCTCCACAGGCTCCTGCCTCAGTGCATCCCAAAATGGACAATGACAGCTCCCGAGTTCTTCCCACTTGGATATCAGCATCAATTGCCCAAGCAGAAGCCAGGCAAGGATGGAATTTGCCCAAGCTTGCCCCCCTTTCTCTCCCCAAGATGGAGGTTTGCAGTTGTTGGGCCCAGGAGGGTCTGGGTGTCCTTGGAGAGCGAGCTGGAGAGGCTTTGTTATGTCAGTGTGAGCATGAGAGAACAGCACTGAACGAGCTCCAGGGACCTGCAGAGTTACACTGGGCACTGCAGGGCTGGGAACACAGAAAAGTTAAACCCTAAGGCATCACTTCTGTGGGCAGGGACACCTCCTGCTGTTCCAGGCTGTCCCATTAGTTTTGTTTTAATTGGGGCTGTATCCAAACATTCTCTGTTTTCCTGGAGGTAGCTGGATAATGTGCTCCCCACAGTTACCCTAAATTAAGATTGAGTGACTCGGGGAGGAGGGAAGATACAGAAGAACACTTGCTTTGCAGAAACCCTACTGGGTTGTTTTTTTTTTTTTTTTAGTTGATTTGTCAGCATCTGCATGATAAGTTTAAGCCTCCTGGTGATGGGCTTGCTCTGCTCACCTTTTTTGGGCCTCCTAGGAATGGTCCACAGGTCTCCGTGGCACAGAAAGCAGGGCAGTGAAGTTTATTGTGAGGGAGTAGGTAATAGTCAGTTGCTTTACATAAAGACTGAATTAAAGGCTAAACTAAAGATTAACTGTCAGTGTTGGACTTCAACACCTGCAGGGATGGGCACATTCTCTGTGTCCCTGCAGCAGTGTTTGGTTTATTTTTTTTATAATTGCAATTGCTTTTGGAGTGTCTGCTGTGTGTCTGGCGTGACTGTGGTTGTGCAGTGGTACCAGGCTTTCAGAATAAATCTATTGCTAGAATAAATTGCAATAAATTATTGCTTTCAGAATAAATCTATTCACTTTAACCTGCTTTTGGGATTATGCATATTTTATTCTTTTTGTGCAGTAAAAACTGTAATTTGTCCTGATTGTACATATTTGCCTATACCTGATCTCAGTTGAATATATGAAGGCATAACACAAAAATGATGTGTTGTTCTCCTTGCTACTTCCTTCATGGTAAAAGACTGTGATGCTATTTATCTGTGCTACTGTGCCTCTCTATCTCTGTGAATTCTTTATCCAAATAGCGTGGTGGTGGCTTGCAAGTGATGAGAAACAGTTTCCTTTACACGAATGTCCATCTTTGTTAATGCTGTCAGACAGCAAGTGTGATATTCAGGGGGTGCATGCCAATCTGTGGGCTGCTGATAGTGTAATCTAATTTCCAAAAATAAATTAAAAGCATCTTTTCATCTGTAGCCATCAGATGTATGTCAGCTAAAGACAACAACGCTTTAGCGACAGCACATGTGGATTTGGTGGCTAATTGGAAATTAAACCTTTGGGTTTCCCACATTTCCTGATAGACTGACCTTGCAGAAGAAGGTCAGGATGGTATCATGTGTTGTGGCAGAGACTTCCACAGATAAAAGGTCTGAGTGGAAGTTCTGTTCCTTGTTTCAAGCAATGCCTTTGGAAGCTTGATGAGCAGTTCTTAGCAGGCCTTTTTCAGCCAAAATTTGTGCACGGTATTAGTGAAACTTGGGTTTCAGAAAGAGTTAACAAACAACAGGCATTTTTTTAATCAATGTCATTTATGTAACTTTCCATGCCCTCCCAAGTAAAATAGGGGAAAAAATTAATCAAACTGCATTTCTGATTTTAACAGGTGAGGTGCCACAGCACAGAGGGAGCTCTTCCCTCGCATATACCACTTACATTTATGCATTTTTTAAGATGTTATAGCTGTATATTCAAGTTGAAAAGATGGGTAATACTTCTGTTCATAGGGAATTGCCACAAAATTTATGATACTCCTTTTGACAATTGCAAGATGCAAGAGAGGACCCCCTCTCCTTCCATTTACCCTTGACCAACTCAATGTTTCTGCAACAATTTCCAACCAAAGCCAAGTCATTTTAATGCCTCCTTTTTCCCCGAAAGATCTGCTTCTGCTGCAGCTTAAGCTGTCCAAAGTCACAGTTGTGCTTTCCACCCCTCTCTGCTTTTCTCAAAACCTGTTCCGTCAAGTATTTTTCTGTCAAGTCAGGCAAGTGTTGTTGCCTCTGGATGCAGAGGGGCTCAGAAAACCCCCTGGGCTCCTGTAGGTTCTCACAGCTGCAGGAGTGTACCTTGAGGGGGCTCAGATTCCCCATCCTCTGCCCACTCCAGACCACCAAAGACAGGCCCTTCATTCCTGATTTGTCTTTTTTAAGATACCACACGTGACCCTCCTCAAGCAGCCTCGGAATTGTTCTTCCACTGCCTCAGACTGTTGCGTTGGATGTTAATGTGTCTTCACCCAGCTTTGCATGGTCATAGCTCAGCTGGCACTGGTTTGTGTGTATGGCTGAGCTGTTCTTCCTTTACCATGACAAAACCAGCAGTTTTCTGTAGTTTCTCCCAGACCAGGCAGAACAAATCTGTTCAGACCTCTTGTATATCCTGTACACCATCCCCATTGCTGAAGAAACACAGTGGTTCATTACAGACCCTTTAATCTCACTGAACTGATGAGGCTGCCTGTTTAATTGAGGGACTCCTTTTGTGATTAAGAACTTGCTGTCTGAACCCTGGAGGTGACGGTTTGCTGGCTAGATTTTAGATATTAGCTGCATGAATCCCAGAATCCCAGAATATTTGGGGTTGGAAGGCAGCTCTGGAGCTGCCCCAGCCGCTGCCCAGGCAGGGTCCCCTGGAGCAGGGACACAGGAACGTGTCCAGCTGGCCTTGGCATGGCTCCAGACAGGGACACTCCAGGCCCTCCCTGGGCAGCTGTTCCAGGGCTCTGCCCCTGCACGGACACAAGTTCTTCCTCCTGCTGGCCTGGCACTGCCTGGGCTTTATTTGATGGCCACTGCTCCCCATGCTGTCCCTGGCAGCGCTGAGCAGAGCCTGGCACCATCCTCTGGCAGCCCTGGGAGGTGTTTGTAGGCATTGCTGGGATCCCCTCTCAGCCTTCCCTTCTCCAGCCTGGCCAGGCCCAGCTCCCACAGCCTCTGCTCACCACAGAGATGCTCCAGACTCCTCCTCAACAGTGTGGCCCTCTGGAAATAATTAGCAGGTAGATTATTCCACATACTCCTCCATTCTCCGTGTGACAAATTTATTATCTCCCTTTGCACTGGAGGGCTGTAAGGTATTTCTTATGCTTACTAATTATTAAAAGTTTACTGGAGCAAAGCCTCAGTGAAGTTTCTTGTACAGTTGAAATAACTCATTCTTCGGTTGTGTCCCAGTTCAGACTTGGATCTCTGAAGCTGCAGGAAGTCCCAAGCCCAGCAGAGGTGGTCAAGGAACTCATTGGTTACTGCCTGGACAGCCTGGGCAAGCTGCAGGCCAAAACTGAACATCTGCAGAGAGAAAATGAAAGGCTTTTCAGCAACTGGAGCGATGTGGAGAAGAGGTGAGTTGCCAGGTGGATTCACAGGTGACGCCTGAGAAGCTCAGAGCAGTGGACAGAAATTTGTATGCACCTGAGAGGTGTTTTGAGTTCAGTTACTCATAGCCCATGTAGTTGTGGATTGCCTCCCTTTAGGAAAGATGTAACTGATACTAAAAATTTGCAATTAAAGCTGCCATTTTGGCTTTTGAATTAGAAAAAAGCCCTAAACACTTCCCTTGTCTGTGGAATTTGCTTGACTTTCTTTAGGAAATCTTTTCCTTAGCATTATTTCCTATAATTCTTGAGACTAGCAGTGTAAATTATTTACATTTCTGAGTGGGGAATAAGTTGCTGTTTCTTTCATCTGTATCCCTTGTTGAAGTGGCCAGAATTGAAAAATGAGTGCAGTATTATAAGGAAAAGTAACATTATTTTGCAAGAGATGTTTGTAATTGCTGCTGCATTTATGATCTGAAGTGTCTGTCATTCTGTAGGGAAATAATCTCTCCTTGTGTGTCAGTGAGCTTAAAACTCTTAGCACAGAGCAGTCAGAGATTTATCATGCTTTTCTGTAGCTTTACCTGAAAAAAACACACAATCTAGGAAGATCAATGCAAGAATGCAGCTAATTTGCGTTAATGTACCTTGAAAAAGAGAGCCAACTTTTGGGAGGAGTTAAGTTTTGTTTCCCTCTCATTAAAATGAGTAACAGTTTCTCCTGACAGCCTCCCTGACAAGCAAAGGGCCTCCCTAAGTAGTGTTTTACTGCTTAGCAGTGTAGTTGAACAATAGTGTATTGTAAAACCCGTGTTCTGTACTGCATTACACGCTGATGTGTAAGAGGCATTAGTGCTTGTATCAATTTCCATGGTGGGGTGGCACTTTTACAGAGTAACCCCAAAGAAGAGGAGGAAAAAAGAAAAAAAGAAAAGAAACCCAGAGTTGTGTGACAGACTTTGCTGTCAGTGGAAGCTGGTGGGTTTCTTTAGTGTGCTTATATTTTGAGCAGATGAGAAATGGTTTTTCAGAATAAACACTGAAGGTTTTATGGTCAACAGTCTTTGGCCAGGTCTGTTAAATGCAGAATAAAATTAAATTAAAAAATATTTTCATTCAAGAAGTACTGGGCTTTGTGGTTTGGTGTTTTGGGGAGGTTTTTTGTTTGTTTGTTTTTCAAATTTGGTTTGGTGTGGTGTTTTTTTTTTTCATTCTTTTCACCGCAGCCCAGTTCTACCCTTGTACCTCCCTTTGCAGTTTCAGCTCCGAACGCTGCAAGTTGCCCCGAGCTGAACAAAGCTGTGCCTGTCTTTGTTCAGGAGGCAGGATTTCAGGATTTACATCCCGCATCACTCAGGGTGCTGAGTGGTGAAACATCAAATACGGAGCACGTGGTGTGGAGAATTGCGCTCCCGCCTCGCCAGGGCACGTCAGCTCCACGGCCCCTGCAGGTCCCTCTGCTCACAGCCTCTCTCCTCAGGACTTCATTAGAATTAAAACACAGCAGCCAGGCCTCTGAGAGCTGCTTTTGTGCCTGTTAGTCGTGGGGTGGAATAATTCAATCATCCCATTTCCATACCCCGGCACGAATTCTCTTGACCATCACGGAGGTTTTGGTGAGCAAGTGGCAGCCTGGGGATGAGTGTGAGTGTGTGTGTGTGCACACCTCAGGGATGGATGAGTTAAAAATATCAGAGCAAAATAGCTGTTCTCTTTATTTAATATAGAAAATTCAAGGCAAATTAGTTCCAGGCCAGGTAGGACATTGGGGCTTGGAGCAGCCTGGGATAGTGGAAAGTGTCTCTGCCCATGGCAGGGCGTGGAACTGGCTGGGCTTTAAGGCCCCTCCAACCCAAACTAATCTATGGTTCCGTGATAATGGAGGTGGCAAATTTTAAGTAACAGTAACCTGTAGCAAAATAATGCCCTGAACAATAAAAATCAAATTTCTGGTTTGGGCCTGAGGTATGTATTTTGTTATCAGGCGTGTGCAATTCGTATAGACAAGCCAAATTCAAAATAGCTGCTAACTGATGTGGTGGTCAACTGCAGTGACAGTATTTTTAAACCACAAGCAGATTATAAAAATGCAAGCTAGGTACTTTGGGCTTGAAACTGAGTCTTCAGCATTAGCTCATCAACATTCCATCCCATTGCCAGTGCTGGGGGAAGGGTGAATCTGAAATGCAAGGGAGCAGTGCCATGAGATCCAGGAATTATTTTAGAGCACTGGGGACAGGGATGAATACCAGAGAGGCTGAATTCTTTCCTTCATAGTGTTGGGGTGGTAAAGACGCCACTAATAATTAAATAAATGCCAGTAAATTTCATAGCTCACGTTCACCTCTGTGGAGTGTGTGTGCAATTGCTCTGTGTTGGGGAAGCACTTGAAATCTTGGTTTTTATTAGTAATTTCTCACTTTATTGTTTTATTGCCATAGTCCCTGACAGTGGCTGGTTTCAGTGGGCTGTGCAAGATTTTGAAGGCTTATAACTTGAAGGTGCAGCACTAATGTGATAGTTTTGTGATATTCAGTGCATTTACTTTGATTGTTTTGCCAAATTAATGTCATTCCCATGTCTGGAGAATGTATTTGGATGTAGATAGCTTTGAATAATGGGGGAAAAAAAATCCAAGAAAGGTGTTCATGTAAATGAAAAAAATCATATAAGATTACCTGATGGCATAGTACTAATTGGTTTTGCCCAGAGGGAAGAGTTAATATTCTAATTGTAAAATTCAAGATGCTAATTTTTTTCTCCAGAGACTGAAGGAATTGGCCAGTCTTACAGTAGGTTTCTCTGCTATCCTAGTGACAGTCCAGGCAGCATCAGCCTTACTTCACTGGAAGTTTCCATTTACGTGAGTTTTCATCAGGGGATGTCTTTGCAGCACTCAAGGGCCTCGCAGAAGTTATCCTAAATGGCACTTTTTTGGCCAAGTAAGTCACATTTCTCAATATTTGAACCAGTGTCAACTGCTCCAACACAAACCAGTGCCTTGGCAAAGTAAAAGCACAGAGCAACCACTTTGCCTGGTTTCTGTGTGGGAGAGAGGATTATTCTACAGGATTTGATACAGACAAGATTAGCATATTTTAGACAAAATCCTTTTTTCCCCCCCATTTTTATGTATACAGACATAATTAGTATCAAGCATGTCCAGACTCTTCTGGGCCCTGCATTAGGGTTTATGATTGGTTGTGAATTGTCTATTTGTTCCCCACTAAACAGTTAACTTCCCTTTTGTAGGTGGAAAGTCTCCTGGTGGTTGATTAGTACCTATGATCTTTCATTTAGGAATTATTGAACTGATCTATATGGTAATGATGTTCTGCTATTTGCATTTAAATTAGATGAATTATTTATCAACTATCAAGCATATCCCTAAAGCATTGCGCAGTAGACTTAATACTTCATGAGATTTTTTTTTTCCTATTGTCTTGCTTCTTACATCATATATGGTTTTGATCTGTGAACAAAATAATTAGTATTTATGTAGGAAGTCTGTTGAAATCTCTTACCTTATAAATTAATATTTTTAAAGTCTGTTACATGTCTGGGTTTAATAGCATAATAAGCCTTCTGAACTGTTTTACAGCCTTGCACAGGTTGGTGAAAAAAATGTTTATAAGTTATGACTATTTACTCTATTTACCAGGATCAGTAAGATTATCAAGTTGTTTATTTGCTTCTTGTGTACACAGCTAATAAAATGTTTGTGGTTCAACCGAAGGACTGAAAGGTTATGAAATATAAGAAGTAAATACAGAATTACGTTTGCCACAAATCACTTGATTTGTTGTGCTCATGTTTGCTCCTATTCCAGTTTTGCTTATGAGACTTTAGACACCCATATTCTTAATTTAATACTTCCATTGTGCTTCCTTTTATTGACATTCACCTACCCAGAGGTGCATACTAAAATTTCTAAAAAACCTGAAGAATATTTTACTCTGAAGAGACTAAGAGCTTTTAAACAATTTTTTTATTTTGGAATTTTATTTTTTCCTCTTCAAATATATTTCACGCCAGTGTGTGGTCCAGATTTGAGACCTGTCAAGCTGAATCATATCTATTTATAATCCCATTATCTGTATCCTGCTCAGATATGCCCACTGTGGTGATTTGGCATTGAAAATAAGGAACACTTGCCTATTTAAATTTTAGTTGTCTCAGATGGAGGTATGCAAGAACCTACCCCCCCCCCCCCACAAAAAA
>VZRF01004951.1:108208-141471 GCA_013396875.1 Vireo altiloquus
TTCATTGCACTTTCCTGTGGAAAAGCAACAAAAAAAAAAAGCTATTTCTGGCCTGTTTCAGACAGGAGGTGCTGGACCAGTCGTGCGTGGTTTGGAGTGGGGATTCCTGGCTGGCCTCACGACAGAACTTTCTTCCAGGAAAGAGAAGAATTGGTGTAACAGTGACTTTTGTAACTGCAGGCTGGAAAAATGCGTGGAAGCTAAAGAGGAGCTGGAGGCAGACCTTTACAGCAGGTTTGTTTTGGTGCTGAATGAAAAGAAGGCAAAGATAAGAAACTTGCAGAAGCTGTTGAATGAAGCCGAGGAATCTGCAGTGGATGCCAAGTGTGCAAGGTATTTAATGTCCCTGGGTTTCTTGGTGTGGTACCTGCTGCACGTTTGAGTTTGGCTTGGTTCAGTTTCCATTTCCCTGGCCCTGACTGTGAGTGACAGTTCTTCCTGGCTGAGTGCCAGGTTTATCCACACCAATCCTGAAAGTCATGGAAGAGGAGGATTCTTTCTGGCATCCCTGCAAGCAGCAGCATATTGCTGTGGGTGCTGTGGCCAAGAAGTGAGTGCCTGATGGATCTCTCCTCTTTTCTGCTGGGCTGCAGCTGATTTTCCAGTCAGATCATGTCCCTGCTGTTCCCATACGTGGTACTTTTGTACACATTCTCCCTGAATTATTTAATTCCCTCAGGAAACAAAAATATCTAATTTTTTTTTCCTTTCTTTTGATGTTTTTAGGGACAGTATAGGTACTACTCAGATGGTTATAAAGAGAGAAAATGACTATGATGCCAGCACTGATGAGGAAAGTGAAAATCCAACACGGGCCTCGTTGCCATCAGGTAAGACAGAAAGCATTGTCTTTGTGTGATATCACAGACAGGCTTTATGTGAATAAACCTCAAGGAAGGCAAAATACTACCTGACAGATTGCTCTGTGACAAGCCAGCCAGCAAGCCTTAAAAATACCTCTCCCGAAGCAGAGTACAATACTGGCATTTTCAAATTAGAGAGGGGAGGTTTAAAAGCATGTTGCACGAGTGAAGGCACTGTCATTTCTTGCAAAGTGACAAATTACACACTTTGTGGAATTAATGACAGTCTAACAGTATCTGAACCATCAACAATTCCCTTTTAAATTCCAGGAATCATGATGTGCGTGCCATGATTGATAAAGTGGAAAAGGTAGCTCCTGACAGTTTCAATAGTGTTTAAAAAGGGGAAAGAGAGGAGGTTTAACAGCTATAAAAAGAGCTGTGTGCATAAATGGAATGAAAATGTATTTATAGCAGAATCCACTTTAATTTGTCAGAGAATTTTTGGCCTTGTGAAGATGCTCATGAAACTTAATCTGACACATTTTTCGAGGACTAGAGCCTTGTAAAGTGTGTGGGATGCAGCGATGGCCCATTATACAGTACCAGATATTTAACTGTGAGTCAGAGTTTTGGCATATTTGTGATAAACTAGTGGGAATAGATGGGGAAAATGCTATCAAAGTTTCAAAACTCCGTTGATGGTTTTAATATGGTTTTATATATATATGTGTGTGTAGATATTCACATATGTGTATAAAAATATGTACATAAACTTCCCTTCAAGTCTGCAAAGTTTGCTGTGGGTTCTTTCATTGGAACTTTTTATTTCTGCTATAGGTGAAGGTAATCCAGACACCAGTGTGTTCCTGTAAAACAACAATTTTCTGTGCTCATGGGGAGCCAGAAGTGCTCGAGACCCTGATGCCAGGGGCAAACTGCTTTGTCCCTCACGTGGGCCTGTTTGCTGAGGAATTTCTGGCTTTATATAAAGTAGGCAGAGCTTCAGACAAGAGGAGGAAGTTGTGATCACGGAAAGAAATCACTTAATGTTGCACTTAATGCTGCAGATCTGAACTCTGGCCTAAAATTTTCATACTCCAAAAGAGACAGACTACATCTTTATGGAGAAAATTGGGATTCAGGAATGAGTGGACAGTGAAGCTCATGGAAGCACCAGGGAGTAAGACTTAATACAAGATAATGTTCAAGGTTTTTTTTTTTTTTGTTCATCTTAGTTTTCCTATCTCTTAGTCTGTCATTGTATTTCTTTACCTTTTGGACTTTCATTGCAGGAGTCAATGAGAATTAGAAGATCATTGAGGTCATTTTAGTTGATATTGGTGAAACCAACAATCTAGGTTGAAGATTGTAATTTCAAAACTTGTTTTAGGAAGGAAAGTGAAGGGAGGTGTGTGTATGCACACAGAATGCGTTTGTGTACATGCATGTCCAAATAATTCACTAATAATTGAAAAAGCAGCAGTGCTCAGCAGGTGATTTGGTCTGGGTTTGCAAAGGAAAACCAGGGGTGGTTCCCTCACAAAATAATTCTGTTCTAGCAGCTCATGGGGATGTGACACAGAAGCTGTGAAATCCAGACATTGCAAAACTAGCCAAAAAAACAGTATTACATGAACTGCAGTGGTTAAAATTCTGTCTGAAGTGTTTTCTTAGCCCCAGATAATTGTTCTTCTCCCTCAATTTTTTGGCCACTTGAGGGTATTCCAGTGGACTTGGAAGAGAAGCCTGCTGATGTTTATTAAAAGTAAGATTGAATGACACATTTAGTTATCAGTCTGGTGTTGGTCCGATGCAAATACTGTAACGAGATCCAATGAAGAAAAAAATACTAAGAAAATGAGTAAGAGTGATAAATTGCAATCTTTGTGAAGAGGCAGAATTTGGAGCCTGAAATTTTACCTACAATTTCTTCTTTTTTTGGCACTTCCAGTATTATTTTTAGGCTTGATTTATGGTTTCCTTTTTGACAGCAGTTTCTGCCTCATAGAAGCAAAGATCAACTGAAACATGGTAGTTTTTGTCTTGCCTACACGCTGATGTCGTTATTGCTTTGTAAAGGAACAAATCAAAATTGAATTAGTAAGTATTTTAAAGTGCTCAGAGAAACAGCTGATGAGAATTACACCCCTTAGATACAGTACAACATTTATAAATAAAAATAAATGTATAAATAATACTGTATGTGATTCTGTACAAGAGCTTTGCCCATCCTGCCACGAGCATTGGGGGGAATTCATTTGAGATATTGTTTAAGGGTGTGAATGTGAGGCTGAGAAAGGAGCAGGACTCCAGCTCTCACTGCAGTTTGATAAAATCTGAAGCAGCAGCTGCAGATGATGTGTCAGGTCCTTGAAACCCCTGTGGGCTCCTGCTTGAGAGAGGAAGGAAGAGATGAAGGAAATCCTGCTGCTGTTAAGCAGTTCTTCACTGACGGGGTGTCAGGAATGTTTCTTGGGAGCGGGACAGAGGCAATTTTGGTTTGTGCTGTTGAGGTTTTGCTCCGGGGTCGGTGAGATTCTGAGAGTTACCAAATGCAGGTGTAGTTGTTGTTTTTCTCTGGTGCTTCAACAAAGTTCCCCCCTCTGGAGCAGACTTGGAAATATCACGGAAGGCGTGGGGTGGGACAAGGCTGGGGTTCTCCTCTTCGTGTGCTGGTGCCAGCTGGACACAATTCTTTAAGGGGGAAAAAAAAACTCCTACAAACCCCAGGAATGGTCAGTCTGTGTTTCTCTTAGCCCACAGCAGTGGCTGGGTACCTCAGCATGAAGCTACTACGCTCTTGTGAGATGTTTTTGTCATTTTACTGCAGAAACACTTATTCTGGTTAAGGACGACCCAGCTGTTACTGATTCCTCCTCCTTCCCCTCTGTTCTGAATTTTACTGGTTTTGTTTACTCCAGCTACTGAGCCATGCCTCCTAGGGATCCTGAAATGACAAAATCAGACTAATAAAACATCACTTGGTATCGTGGTTGGCAATTATGGCTTTGTCCTGCAAATCAGACCCTTTATTAAGTGAAAAATGCTTTAGTGGTCCATGTGTCAGGAGGCTTTTAAAACATGAGTAAGGATGGGATTAAACATTCCCCCTCCCTGCTGCCTTCCCAGGAGCTTGAAAGGTAGATGGAGGGTGATAGTTGACTCTTCACCATGCTTGGAAAGTGATCAGAAAAGAGAATATTATTCCTCCTCCCAGGAATATGACAAAACTGCAGGGGAAGGTTTAATTATTGCAATCTGTTGTAGATTCGGAGGACAACATAGCAGGTGGGATGTGAGCAAGAAGTTATTTTATGATTTGTTACTGTTATTTTCAGTTACAGATGTCTGCCTGTGGACAAAACAAGGCTGTATGCACCAATTTACAGTCAGCTTGCATCCTGCTTTATTTTCTCTTGTCCCTAAATTCTTCAGTTGTATTTCACATTATAATTGGTAGAAGTTACCTCTCCTTAGGGTAAGGAGGGACCTCATGATCTGCCCAGCTGGATCAAGTAAAACTTTACGAGGTGTGTTCCTTGCTGAGGTGTGTGGAAATATTCCGTATTTCCCCAGACATCCAGCGCCCACGCTTTTCTGCATGTTTGATGGCGAAGGACAGGTTCTGAATTGGTTTGTAATAAACCCCCTCTGCAGAGCCCACAAGAGCAAGCACCTTGCCATCTCCACTGCCTCACGATGCAAATGTTCTCACCCCCTCCATTCACATGCCTTGGGGATTGCATGTTGTGCCCTCAGGACTCTGTGGCCCTTTAAATTTAATTAGCTCTCCTGTGTAGTCCAATCCACCGATGGCTTGGTGCTGCTGGTTAATAAGCTTTGATCAAAGTTAATAATAATTTAAAAAGCCTGTTGTAACAGCACCCGGCTGTGCTGCGCAGTTAAAGTTCCATCTGTGAAGGCTTCTATTTAAAAGCCTGTTTTTAAGGAGTTTTAGTACTTAGCCATTTTAATTTACCTCAGGCTTAAATTATTTTTCTTTTTGTCAAGCTGTAATTGAAAATGGTTCATCCCAAGGAATAATCTCATTTCCCTTTCTCTGAAAGCTGTGGATACCTTTTTTTTTTCCCTGTAACTTGATACTGATTTTTTTCCCCCCACAACGTGATGGTTTTAGGCTTCTGAAATACTTGTGGCTGCCAAACTGGTTTCCCTCTGTGTTATACCAGGTGCCATGCTCAAAATACATTTACAGTACAAGTATCAAGATGTTCCATGCCCCTTTAAAAATCCTGTTGTGAGTTGCACTCAGAGGGATTTACAGTGTATTGCTTTGACATTTTCCCATGAAAATTTTCAAAGTTGCTTATACCTGTGCATGCACCTTCTTATTGTTCCTGCTTCAGCATCTGAAGTGATGCAGCTGAGTGTGGTTTCATTATTCAGTGAAATTATATAAGTGACAGAATCAGATTTATGCTTTGCTAAGACTGTTGGAAGTTTGGTGATTGATCAAAAAATTGGAGCAGCTGATGATCACACTGCAGATCAGATGCAACAACACTGATTAATATAAAATTTAAAAACATTAGTCATTGTATTATCCACATACTGCTAAATGTTACACATGAAAGAACTTTATTTCCTTGGTGAGTTGTAAAATCTTTTCAAGTGCAATTAAATTTCTGCATAAATCATCAAATTAACTGTCTGTATTATATTTAAGTTAAATTGTAAGACCCTTATTTTAGAGTCATTTCAGGCTGGTGATTCCAAGCTTGATGCACACCCCTGAATACTATGTTGGGTTTTTTCTCCTCAAGTGAAAAACTAGGATAGTTTCAACAATTCAGCAGTGTGCACTTTGAACAGAGGTGGAATTATTTCATTTTTGGGGGGGTGGAGGGGTGGTAGTATATTCATACAAAGGAGAATAACTAACATAAAGTTCCAGTTCTTAAATAAATAAATCTAAACCCTAATCCATGAATGAAGCAGCACCTTCATAAGCATTACCTCCTTCCATGAGTGAAGAGGTTTCCCAACCCTATTTTGACACGTGCTTGCAGAGAATTTAACTCCCCAGCTGTGAAACTACAACATCAGTGGTGCTGGAGCTGTGCCACCAGAGCCCTGCTCTGTCTCACCCTTCTCCCATCCACAGTTTATCAGGTGAGCAGGAAACTCCTGCCAGGGGCAATCCTCATTCCAGCTTTTGTTGTGCCTTTAATCCACAGTCCCTGAATTTGTGCAGCACCCAGGGTGAGATGTTCTTCTTTTATGGGTTTTGTCATTTTTGGGTTTGGTTTTGTTTTGTTTCGTTCAAGAGGGGAGGGGAAGAAAGCAATAATCCCGCAGGGGGTTATTTTTCTTGCACCAAAACGTTCTTCAATTACTTGTATTATGTACAGTAGAATGACTGATTTCGGTGCACAGTGAAATGCAAGCCTGCCAAGGAAACCTCTCTCACACAGTTTCATTTTGAGCTTTATCCTCCCACTGTGCCAGGCTGCTCCCAGCCCCAATGCCCAGCCTGGCCTTGGGCACTGCCAGGGATCCAGGGGCAGCCACAGCTGCTCTGGGCACCCTGTGCCAGGGCCTGCCCTCCCTCCCAGGGAACAATTCCCACTTCCCAATATCCCACCCAGCCCTGCCCTCTGGCAGTTTTAATTCAGAGAGGAAGAAAGAGCATCAAAAATATTTAGGTATATTTCATGATAAACTGAAAACAAGATAATCCACATGCAACTAACACAGTGTATTTGCATTCCCTTCCCCCTTGAAATATACTTTAGAACAGCTGACACTTGGTTTAGCAGTGTTGGCTCTTGGAGAAGAATACTTTCCACAAGGACAAGTATTGCTTCTTGAGCAAAAAAGGTTCCTAAAAGGGTGGTGATCCTGAGCTTTGGGACAAAAGCCCTTATTTTCAGCTAGGGAGTGGGCTGCCTGTCAACTTCAGCCAGCAAACTCTGGATCCTGCAGGTGCTGGCAGACCAGGGAGCAGCACATTGGAGCAGAGATTGCTGAAACCTGTGGGCAGTTCCATGTTCTGTGACAGCTCTTCTGATGCTGGGATGAATATTTGATTTGGTTGGCTGCCTTGGTGAATCCCTCATGTCCCACATGTTTTGTGCAGGCTGGGAGGCAGTCAGGGAGGGGCAGTTCCCAGTGCTGCTTGCACCTGGAAGCAGAGAGCAGACAGGAATAAAGGAATAAAGGAGGGATTTGTTTGAAAGGCCTTCAGAGGTCACACTCTGGGCTCCAGAGGCTCCTGCCTCAGTGCATCCCAAAATGGACAATGCCAGCTCCCGAGTTCTTCCCACTTTGATATCAGCATCAATTGCCCAAGCAGAAGCCAGGCAAGGATGGAATTTGCCCAAGCTTGCCCCCCTTTCTCTCCCCAAGCAGAAGGTTTGCAGTTGTTGGGCCCAGGAGGGTCTGGGTGTCCTTGGAGAGCGAGCTGGAGAGGCTTTGTTATGTCAGTGTGAGCATGAGAGAACAGCACTGAACGAGCTCCAGGGACCTGCAGAGCTACACTGGGCACTGCAGGGCTGGGAACAGAGAAAAGTTAAAACCTAAGGCATCAGCACACACCAGTTCATTTTTGATTGGGAATATGGCTCTCCCTGGAAGGGCATTTGCTCTGGCCACCTGTGCAACAGACACTGCTGTAATTACCTTAATTACTTCCCAGCTATATCACAGTGTCACATCCCAGCAAACAGCCTATCGTGATTAAAAAGCTGGCTTGCTCAAGATTGCACTAAGCCCTGTGGTTGTTCCCTTGATTTATTACTTTTCCAGGTTAAAGCATGCATCCTGATTTTTAACTGGAGGTTTTCTCAGCCAGGCTGCACCCTGTGAGTCTGGTGGGTCTTTGCTGGATTTGAGACCTGGTTTCCCTGTTTTACTTTGCTTCCTATAGCCCTTTTTTCGTGTCTTTACACGCAGCGAAAACTATGGAAAACACATATTGCACCTAAGGAAATGTCAAAATCATCACACTATCTAAAACAGGAATAGAAAAACTGTTTCATTTTAGTCCTTTAAAGCACCTTTGATTAAGAAGAAGGAAATATCTTTGCTCCATCTAAAAGTCATGAATGTAATACTCCCATAAATTTTTTTTTTTTTTTTTACTTATTCCCTCCTCCTTTTCTCAATGTCTGGTTGGTTTTACTGGATATTTTTGTTATTTATTTCCATATCAGGTAAAAGGTACTATCGTAAAGCCACCTTCCTAGGTGTCCTTTAGCTTCTGTTCTTAAAGTGGCACACTTTAGATCAATCTAAGAGGCACTTGAGGGTGAGGTGATAAAATTGGACTAGAACAATTTGCTTTACTCAATGGAAACCCTAAATGTTAGCACTAAACTGATACATAAATTCCAGATAAATCATTTGGCATGCTGCCAGACTTCCTGGAAAGCAGGTTTTTTTGTCAGTCGTTGCATTGGAAAGCTGAGAAGTTCCTTTTCATCCTCAGGATGAAAGGCTCTTCTGAAGGACGCTGTTCCTCAATATCCATAACGCTGCACACGTTAAATGCAGCGAGTTTCATGCAGAATATTAGAAATCTGTGAAACCTGGGAGGGGAAAAGTGGCTTTAAAGTAATCCAGAGACAGCTGGCAAATGACATCCGTAGTTCTTATTCCAGATTTTGTCATGCATTTTGCTGTGTTCTGCTTGGTTTCGAAGGTTACCCTGAACTTGTTGGTTTATGGACTGCAGGCCAGGCGACCTCATAAAGGAGCTCTCAGTTACACACCCCGTGTCTGGGCAGGTCAAACATGAACTTACACACTCTAAAAGACAGCTTTCCCATATGTGATCTGGTAGAGGGGAGATGTTTTCAAAAGTGGAGCTGTCAGCAGCATCTTATTAGGTTGTTGTTTTTTTGTTTTTTTTTTTATTTACTGTATAAATTAAAAGTAATGAAGGCTACAATGCCAAAACAAAGGTGTTGTAAACTCTGAGCTTTGCTTTTTTTCATTGGGTGGAGAGAGAGCCCAACACACATGAAACAGAGAGTGTGTATTTCCTCATACATACAAATACATCATTTATTTTCATTTTTTTTTCATATCTGATTACTTTTACTCTGTTAGGACACACAAAACATGACACCTGCTAACCCTCTGGAGAGAACCAAATTCATGAGGGTCAGAACTTTACATTTATATTTAGGAAAACAGGTGTGAAACCCACTCTGGGCATCCTGAGTAGGACTCTCCTCTCTTAGAAACTAAAGATTTAACTTTTGTTTTAAAAAGGTAGATTTAAATAAAAATATGCTCACAGATGAATTAATCTTCCCGCAGTTTTCATCTCCATTTCACAAGTCTTTAAGTAGTGACAGCTTTGCTCCTGTTCCTGTGAGTTAATAGGTGTGATTGTGATCACCTGGGACCAATCACACTGAAATCATTGGGCCCTCTTTAATAATCTTCCCAAATTTAAACCCAATAATTCACTTTTCCTGAGCAGGTATCCCTGTAGTCAAGCTGCAAAACTTTTCTTCCCTTGGAGCTTATACAAATGTCAGTAATAACTCATTTATAGCTCATTACCCATTCTGTCAGTGTTTAAAAAGGCACAATATCACTCTTCATGCAAACAGAAATTTGGATGCTCTGTGAGCAGCTCAGAAAATACTGTTCTAGAAATTCGGATATCTAAATATGACTGACCATCTTTAATTGTTTTTGCTTTATAGAATGTGGGGTGAAATACAGACCTTGTTGTATGGATATCAATTTTGTTCAATTTCAGCATAATTGAAATTTTAAAAAGATACATTAGCATTCCTTTGTATGTACCAGTATTTCTGAATATATTAAGACTATAATAAAAACTACAAATTTTAATTTATTCCATCATAGTTTTTCTTAGCCTCTCTTAGCCATGTAACTGCCTCAATCCCTTGAAAGCCACAATCAAAGTAAATTAGTCTTTTCTGTTGGTGTCCATGGCAGAAAATCAGTTTACTATGCTTATTTCAAATGACTCCCAGTTCATTACCACAACATTCCTTTGTTCAGTTCAAGAGGAGAGACTTTATTTTTTTTTAAAATTTAATAAAAATATTAAACTTTCTCAGCACGGAGCTGAACAGGCAGCTCTTGGGTAACTGTGCTGATAGCTAAAAATCCCAGCTTCAAGAGTGACCAATGGTTTAATGGGTTAATCCATCAGTAGCTTGGAAAACAATTGAATGTAACCAGTTCAGGCAAGACCAAAAGTCTTAATTTTTGTCTCTGTAATGAACCTGTTTGTTTCAGTTGGAGAAATACACTCAACTTGTAGGAGAGCACTTTGGAGCAGGCAAGAGTGGATCTTCCAGGTGTGCTCACCTGGCTGCAAGATTGTTCCTGCTTACACAGCTCCCAGATTTCCCTCTGCTGATCCTGCAACTGTCTCCAATTCCCTGCAGGAAAAACCGGGTTTATTTAGGATTAGCCATACTGTGAGCTGTTGTCTCACTCAGGAAGAAGCCAAGTCTTTAATCTATAGCCAGGTGTTGGATTCTCACAAGGATAGTCATTACCTGGGTTCCTGGGAGAGGAGGGTCAGGTCAGGAGTATCTGATTGCCAGCAATTTCCTTTAAGACCTTTCCTGGTTAACCTGTCTGTAATCCCCAGGTGTTCTTTCAGGGGGTGATGCTGGCATTCTGGCACTCTCCAGTGGGTTATTTGAATTTTGTCCCACCCATCTCCTCGTGGTGTGAATGCACCTCAGCTGCTGAAAGCTTCTTTTTAGATTAAAAAGAAAAAAATCTGGGGAATTTTAAATATAAAATAAAGGTATTGTGTACTCCCTGCTTGGTTGTTTACTTCATTACACCTCAACAAATATTAACTTCTCTAGTTAGGCATGAAATTTGGTCTGCTTTAGGAACAAGTATCATTAACTAAGTGGCTCACTAGTAGCTCACTGCTCCTGCAGGAAGCATCAACATTTCGGATGCAATCTTTGAATTCTAGCAAGACTTGGAGAATTTTGATAAGGGTGAATTTTGATGAAGGTGAAGTGTAGGGTTTTTTGTGGGTTTTCTTGGTTTTGTTTTATTTTGTTCAGGAGATGAGGAGAGGAAAGCAAAGAACAGTTGCTTCCATGGAGCTGCCCTGTGGCCCAGGGGACAGGGAAGGAATATGTGATAAGACTTGGGACACGTCTCTGAGAAGTGAGACAGTGGCTTCCTGCATCCGTGATCAGTTTGTGAGTGAGGGGAATGAGAATGAAGCAGGTACCAACAAGTGATTCTTTGTGTTGGAAACGGCACAGAGTGTTTGTTACCTGACAGAGCCCCTAACACCTGCATGGGGTGCAGCGAGAGCATCCCTGGGGAAATGTCCTAGAAATGCTGATTTTCCAAAGCAGTTGCATGTAGTGAAGCTTTGAATTTCCCTTGTTAGCTAAGACACTTTGTCCTTGGTTACCACTGACTCCTGTTTTCCATACGTGGAAGACTCGTGGCGTTTTTTGTTGGGATTTGCAGGAACACCCCCTTGGCGAGGGAAGGAAAGGAAATACAGGATGTGCAATATGACAAAGGGTATTTGGTAGTAAGGGATTTCCTTGGCCAGTCTGTGAAAGTCCCACAAAATCCATGAGATGGGGTCATGGGTAGATCACACAACCTGGCTTGGGTTGGAAGGGACCTTGGAGGATCACCCAGTGCCACTTCCTGCCCTGTCAGGGACACCTCCCACTGTGCCAGGCTGCTCCTAGCCCCAATGTCCAGCCTGGCCTTGGGCACTGCCAGGGATCCAGGGGCAGCCACAGCTGCTCTGGGCACCCTGTGCCAGGGCCTGCCCACCCTCACAGTGCTCACAGTTTTTGCCTGGCTGCTTTCCTTGGTGTGTAATTGCTTCAAAGCACATAAAAAGCAGTTCAGTTTTTGTTTAGTGCTCCTGCTGGGCAAAGCTGATTACCAAGGGCTTTCCTTGAGCCAGAATCACCTTCTCTCCATTCACTGAGAGGTGACACTGCTTGCCAGAGGTGAATTCTCATTCCAGCCCTGCTCCTCACTTCAATTAGCACCAGGAGCAGTGGGTTCATTACCTGTCCTTCACCGAGGCTGTGCTTTGCTCAGCCCTGCCTTTTTTTTACCCAGGACTGTTTGCAGCCTGCCTGAAGACAGAGCTCCCTGATTCCCCTCCCTGGACTCAGCAGCAGGTCTGAGTCACAGTTCCTAGCGCCGTGTTTGGAACCATGTCACAAGGTGTGCTGGAAAACACCTCCCTGCAGAGCACTGTTTGTGTGCCTGCTGCCTGCAGAACGAGCCTTTGTGCAGCACGTTCAAAACATGTTGATGCTCCAGTAAAAGCTTCTGGTAAATTCCACCTGGTTTGGTTTCGGTTCTGGTGAGCAAAAAGATCAATTCCAGTATCAGTCACCTACCTTGATTCTTAAAGGAAATGAAAATTTTTGGGTTTTTAGTGAAATGCAGGTGGACATCAAGATTAAGTTGATTTTCAATCATTTCACTATACTGTCATCCATTTTTCCTATGATTTTCCCTATTTTTTTTTTTCGCCTTGCTGTTTTTTCTGTCCCTCTCATGTTTTAAACTATACCATTAACTAGTAAAATTTAGGAACATGATCTGCCAAGTTTCTGTAACGTCTGAGGACATTAACAAATCACTAACCAAGCACAAAATGATATCAAAATACACAAGAAATGTGAATGCACCTCTTCTCTGTGTGCCGAGGAGGGATAAGCTCCTATTGCACACTTAGCTTAACTTTTCATCAAAGTGGAGAACAGAGAACTATTTTCTTTCTGGAACTTCTAGTTTAAACTTCCCAGAAATGATTGAGTCTTACAGCTTTTAGGGAAATGTAAAAAGTGCTTTTGCCCACCAAGGACTTGATAAAGATTTTTGGCACTTGTGACATGAATGCATCTGTCTTTTCCCTGTGATCAGAAATGGAGGCGGGCTGTGAGTGATGGAAATGTGATCTTCCATTTCCCACTTCCCTCTGCCTAAACTGATTTTTTTTTTTTTTTTTTTGAGAGAGAGAGAGTAAATGAAAGGTGTTGCACAGCTAGCCATCACATTGAGCAGCTGACCTTGGTAATTGCAGGCTGATGACACTGACCACATCACACCAAGGGTAAAATCAGATCTCTGCCATGAGTCCTAACGTCTCGGGAGCCTTCCCTGTGAAGCAGGGCAGGGATTAGGAGATTCCCAGCAGAGGATTTCCAAGGGCTGGGAGTGCTTTCAAGCTATCCTTAAGACATGTGAATCATGAGATTGAAGCCAGGCATTTTCATAAAGCATCAGCAAGGTCAAAACTGTGACTGGCCTTTCGTTTGGGTGCCTGTGTGAGTGCATTATGTCGCTTTCTAGGCTGCTGAGCTGCTTCTTGATGCTTTATTCTTTACTCGGCTGCAACACTTGGCTCAGGGGCTGCCAGATGAAAAAATCTACTCTCTCTCTAGGCGTATGAACATCAAAAAGCTGTTTCAGCATCTGAGAACCTCCTGGCTAGCTTGGTAGCGTAGTTAAATTTTGATAATTTGGGAAAATAATGGGCGGAAAATCACATTACGCTGGAAACAGGCATCATTCCCACTGCATCCTGAGAGAAGGAGGGTCTTGTCCACCTCACAGAAACATGGAATTATAGATTCATAGTTTCACTGAGACTGGGAGAGACCTCAAAGGTCATTGAGTCAAAGGGCTCACCCAGCACTGCCATGTCCCTAAACACCACACCTGCACTTTTAGTGGACACTTTCAAGGACAGTGATTCCACCACTGCCCTGGGCAGCCTGTTCCAGTATGTGACAACCGTTTGTGTGAAGGAATTATTCCTAATCCCCAAACTAATCCTCCCCAGGTGCACTTTGAGGCCATTTCCCCTTGTCCCGTCTCTTGTGAGGTGGCAGAAGAGATCAACCAAACCCCATGCTGGACCTCAGGGACACAGTCACTGAATTTTGGAGTGCCAAGGAGAGGAGATGGTTTATTTAGGATAACTAAGGATGGAAGACATACAGCCACCCCATTGTAGGCACTCTAATGGGCACTGGAGGTATTTAATGTGCAGGGAAAGGCCAGCTGTGCCACTGAGGTGTCACAGGCACTGGAGAGCTGCACCCAGCATCCAGATAAGTCAGCACTTTCAGGAGACGTTTACATTTTCTGGTTAAAAGACATTAAATAAGTTTCCTAAAGCCCCATCCCCAGTAAGATTGTGTCTGCAATCCACTGAGGAGAGTTTTTACTGGATGAACAATGTAAAGTTGCCTTAAAGTAAGTCACTGGTGAATTCCCCCCTGGGCAGGAGAGTGTCTGTCAGCCTGTCCCTGTTCAGCTGGAGGGAAAGGAATGGGCACAGGAGATGAACCTCGGTGGGGCAATGGGATAATCCACAGTTCCTGTCTTCTGGTGGGAGAAAAGGCATTAAATTCATGGTATTTCGCAGCTCCAAGGTGGGAACCATATCTGTTTCACTGTGCACTGCTCCATCCTTCTGCAGCATGGAGTAGTAGCAGTAAAGGACAGAACAAGTTGCATTTTCGTTTGATTTTGGGTTTTTTTTTTTCAAAATGGGATGTCTGGCAGGAAGAATTGGCTCTGCATTTTGGTGAGATTAAGCTGTTTCCCACTTCATTCTCCCTCACTGTGGCTTGCTAAAATTAGTGCAGGAGAGAAGTGCCATTACCTTTATTAACAGCAGCCAGTGGCTGAATCAGTCGTGACCCTTATCCCTGCAGCAACAAATTCACCCTGCTCTGTGCTGCCTGTCCTTTGTCTGGGGTAGGAAACTAAAAGGGGAAACAGACCCCAAACCCTTCCTGCCAGCAGCCTGGGGTCTCAGAGCTGAGCTTCTCCAGTGTCCCAGGCTGCTGCTGTCCCTGGTCAGGACAACTCTGACATTTTCAATTTGTGGCTGCATCAGAACAAATCATCCCCTTGTTGCTCATGGGCCCAAGGAACTTTAAAACCCTTGTCTGGCAGACAGGAGGTGGCTTTATTTTCCTTAGATATCCTTGGATAACTAGATCAACACAGTTCTCGTTATCAGCTGGATTAGTTGTTATGAGTGAAAACAGTGTTAGAGGAAATAACAGGTATTTTTGTGGTGAGGGTAAATGCTCAAGGCACAGAGCATTTTCCTTTTTTAAACCACCAAAACAAGAGGCTCTGATGTGTGACCATGAAAGCTAGCAGTAGTCCAGGGGCCAGCAAGTTGCATGGATTGGGAGCCCGTGGTAGCATTTGGGAATGTCCTCCCAAAACAGCCCTGGCCACACAGCTGCCTTCAGCTTTTCCAAGGCTGCGAAAGATTTGTTGTATCAACTAGAATTTCATATCCCAGGATAGGTTTGGTGTGTTAGCAAGTTAAAAATGGGCGTTTTAGTCATGCTGATGCTTCTTTTCCTAATAGTTTGGGGGAAAGAAAGCAGCGATGGACTTTTAAGCTCTTTTGTATAATTTAACCAAAAAGAACAAAGGTGCTGTGTGCAGGTTTTGCAAGAGAGGGAATGGTCAAGAAGGATTCTAGGTGTTTCTCAGGTAATGATATTACTCAGCTGCCTTTTCAGGCAATACACTTTGCAGTGACTGCATTCATGCCCAGCATGCTATCAGCCTTTCGCTTTGTTTCGTGCATTTCACCAGCAAGCTCTATCCCAGAATAATACCCTGAATTCTCAATTGGTGTAATTCATTATGGCTCCCTTAACTTCTAGAGAGGCTGCTCTGGTTTATTCTGGCCCCGTCCCTGGCCAAAGTGTTCAGTTCTGAATATGTAATAAAAGTGTTACTCATCTGAGCGGCTGCCATTCACATCAGCACTTTAATGGAGGGTTTAATGTGTTTCTTGTTGGTCAACAAAGAGGGTGTTGTGTGCATGGGCAAAGATTAGATGTATCTTTCTCTGCTTTTGAACTCTGCTCTGACGTTTTTCACTCTTCTGCACAATGTTCTCCTCCACGAGGAGCCAGAGTAGACTGGCCTTCCTGGGAGGCAAGGTGCCAAAATAACACCCTGTACCAGCAACCACAGGGCTGAGGGCAGCACTGTGGAGCCTTCCCAGCTCCAACTGCAGCACACAGGGAAGGAAAATATTTTTTTAAAGGTCTGATTCGGATCTCTGTGTGATTTCTTTTTTTGTTTCGTTTTGTTTTGTTTCTTTTAGATTTTTTTTCTAAGTTAGGTATACCAGTATAATAGTGATTAATCCATTCCAATAAAAGAAAATTGCAGGTTCCCAAACATCTTCTTACACTAGAATTATGATGGTAAGAAACAATACTAGTTAGAAGCAAAAATTCTAGCTTTAAATAATATCAGAATTATTTTTTTCCAAGGATCAAGCTGTTAAATACAGCACTTCTTAGGATAGCTGGAGTACTTCTAACATGGAACCTTTACTTGGAGAAAATGTGATACCAAGATTCTCTGTGTTACTGTTATTTTTTTCCTGGAAAGAGTAAAAAAAATCTAATCATACAATATTTTCTTCTTGTAGAGCCTTTTTACGGCTTTCTGTCATCCCACACATCACCTGCTTAACCTTGTGACTTTATTCTGCTTTTACTGCTAGTGAGCTTAATTCTTCAAGTGTTTGTAGCCTGAAAAACCTTTTCTCTTGGTTCTCTAGGAAAAATCATAAAATCATTCATACTTTCCAACATCTTCAGCAAATTTCTCTGGAAATAACCCACTGACATTCTTTCTTTGATTGTGTTTTTAGAGTATTTCATCACCAGAGCTTAGTATGTGGTTAATATCACGGTGATCATCCCTTGATATTTTTCCTGAAGAAAGGTGCCAGAGGAAGAAGTCTTTTCAGTCTAAACCAGTCAGTTGTGTTGTGGTGGGAAAAGGAGTGTGTGTTTACACACCCTTTATATTTAAATCCCATTTTCTCTAAGCTTTATTTACTTAGAGGGAGACTGTATTACTTTTTGTAATCAAACCTTACCATTATAGTAACTGTTGTTTTGGAGAAATGTCAGAAAGTGTTTAAAATTTCCACAGGGCCTTAATAATTTAAATGAATTTTTGATGGTAAAGGGGCCTGAGAATTGGCCAGTGTAATGAAATTACAAAAATGCATTAAATATAGAAGAGCATTTTCTTCTTGCATATAGATATTTTGAGCTTGCATGAAATATTTAACAACCATAAATTATCCCTATATATAGATACCCTTTTTTTTTTTTTTTTTTTTTTGAATCACTGCACATAGATGGAGGAATTGCACCAAGCTTTGCCAGTCCAGGCTGTGTTTCACCCTTCAGTAATCCCTCAGGCAGCTGATAACTCTGAACATCAGCAAAACTCAGTAGCCAGGCTCGTTACCAGAAGACAATACCCTGTTTTCTGGGCTGGGATATCTGGGGGTTGTGTTTCCAAGTGGGTTTAGGGGTTTGGATGATTGAAAAAGCCTGCTGCCCTTGGCTGGGCTGCTTTTTCTTCTTTTTCAAGGCTCCATAGCAGGAAAGAAAGGAGTCACAAGTGCAGCTTCTGTTCTTCATGTTGTTTATTAAGTTCTTATCTCAATTTCTGTGTGTGCAGCTCCTGCCTGAGCTCAGCACAATCAGAATCACACTGCAAGATGGTCAGAAGGCCTTGAGTACAGACTGTTCTAAAAACTTTTTACCCAATTAACACTTCCAGTGTAAGGTAATTTCAACAGTGTACCAATAACTACTAATCCCAGTTGACACGTTTTTTCCACACTAGATTTTTTTTACTAATCACTGAATCACAGGAACTTAAGTCAGAGAAGAAAGGAAGGAGAAGAAGAAGAAGAAGAAGAGGAAGAAGAAGAAGAAGAAGAAGGAGGAGAAGCTGACACTTGGAATTTTCTATGTTTTCTCTACATAATATATAGAGCAAAACCTAAAAACTACAAACTCATTTTTTGTGGAGCACTAAACAACTATTTTTTCATTTCTTTGGTGCTCTCAGCTCACTCAGAAGTGGGGGTAAATGTTCTTATGGGCTTACTTTGCAGGCCAAGCCTTTTTTGTGGGGCTTTAGGGATGAATCTCGTCTCTAAAAGATGAGGAGAAGTTCTTTGGCTTCCCTGGGTTCCAACAGAGGATCCAACCCCCATCATTCCCAGTGTAATGAGGAATTTTCCTGGTGCCTCCTGGCCCTGGTGGCTCGCAGGGACGTAGGCTGGGGGGGAGGATCTGCAGAACATGAGCACAGCCCAGGGCAGGCTCCTGTCTTTCCTCCCCAAGGGCCACAGGCTTGGAAAGCATATGGAAAGGCTATCCCAGAGTCAGTGGGTCCAGGGGGAGCAGGGCCAGGGCTGTGTGAGGAGTCCTGGCTGTGGCTGCCTCCCTCTCAGCGCACAGTTACCTCACCCTGCATCCCAGCTCTGCATCCCTGCTGCCCAACCAGGGGCCACCAGCCTGTTTGCCGTGCTCTCCTGACCTTCTCCTCCACCTGTGCCCTCTGAAAACTCCCTGGGTGTTCTCCCAGCTTGTCCACAGCCATGTGCAGGTGTTTCCCAGGTGTGGGTTACCTCTCCCGGAGCTGAGCTCCTTCCCTGCTGCTTCTCTCGTGTTCACAGCCCAGCCAGAACCAGGAGAGCCCTGTGGATGTCCAAGGTGAAGGCAAAAAAACAAACCCAAGGGTCCGAGTGTAAACACAGGTCTGGGGTGCTGCCACAAGTGTTACAGTGGATAAGAAATGGCAGCTAAAAATCGTGCTCTGTGTGTGTGTGTCCCTGTGAGTGTTTAAGGGCATCTAATCCAAAGTTGGTACAGATTAAACCAACTTCTTGATTCTGATGGAGGCCTGCTGATTGATAATTTTTTGTTCATCAGTGTCTTGCACATGACCAGGTTTCACATTCATTGTTCAGTGAGTGTAATGAATATTAATGTGTTGCTGCTCTCAAAGTACTTACCGAGATCTTTAAAATTCTTTAAATATACCCTCAGAGCCTCTCAGGGCAACCAGAATTACCTGTAGCGTTTTCCAAAGCAGAATTATCCCGTGATGTTGATTGAGATTGTGCCAGTGCATCTGCCATAAAAACATTAATGTCATGCCTGACTGAGGCACCTTCCATGTTCATCATTTCTGAATCCATTACAAAGACCTTAATGGCAGCTGTATATAAAGACATGCCATAATGACATCTTAAATGCTGTCTTTAAATTCACAGCATGAAAAGCCTTTTAGGAATACTGTGTGGGGGAAAAAAAAAAGAAAAAAAAAAAAGGCAGATAGCTGACAGCAATTTGTAGATAATACTCATGGTATGTCTTTTATTTAGTGGAGGTTTTATACTGATTTCAAGAGAAATAAATGGGTACAGAAAGCTAATAGTGTAAATAGAACTTTGTTCTTAGTGAATGAAGTGTCAGACTTCAGTTCAGCTTGCTCATTTCACAGCAAATGCAGGAAAATGCATGACAGCAGTTTGGAACTGTATCAGCTGGTTATACAAAATTTAAAAAATACACCGTAGAAATAAAAGATCTAAAGCTTGTTAAATTCAGGGAAAAAATAAGGTCTATACATACAGAAAGCACAATATAAATATTCCAACAATCCCTTCTGCAGGAAAGGTTATTTGGAAAGGGCACGAGCTTCTCATGGAGCAGTGTTTGAGAAGGAAGGAATTACTTGAAATAATTCTGTCAAGGACCTTGTGTAGTCACTTTCTGGGCAATGATCTGCTTTTACCAGTCACTGCAGTCTCCTCAGTTTGTCTCAAAGTTTGCTAAGGGCAGGGAGAGGAAAGGAGAAGGGGTATAAAAGAAGGCAGTACAAAATATCACTGGCTTCACCCCAAATTTTTGATGATCATCACTGAAGCCTGGAGGATGCTGCAGCAAAGCTTGGCTTTCCTGATGGTGTCATGTCTAACTTGCCATTTTTCCCACCTAATTTTTCAAGACATTAAATACTTTGGGCAGTGGTTTAATCTTTAAAATGCTTCAAATAAACATTTCAAGAAGCCCAAAACACACTTAATGTCTAAATTTGTTTCCTTCGTTAGTTCATGATGTTGCTCTTGGTCCAGTCAGTAGCACTGTCTGGGGCAGTAATGAGGCTTTTCACTCTCAGCTGTTCTCCATCAGCATTGACTGAAGGATTATGGACACACTTTATAATCTTTCACAAGCTGAAGAATCAAACTGCCATCAGAGTGGCTCGTGGGCCAGTAGATCCCAGATTTTCTTGTGGCTGAGCCTTGCTCAACAACTCCAACCCTCTGCTCGTGCCTTGCCCACCCCAGGAATTGCCATTTCCCTTTTACCATTTCCTTTTTACTCATCTCAACTTCCTGTCCTCTGATGACGAAATTTTGAGTGATTAGGCTCTGTGCCATCATCAGTTGTGTGTGTTCAGATGTAAGGAGAATTATAAAATGGCTGGTTTGTGTTCCAGGGTTAAAGCTGTGTGTCATTTCGCAGGGGCAGAGGTCCTGTGTCACTGACTAATTTTAGAGTGGGTTATTTTAAAGCTTTAAATCTGTCCTTTTCTCTAGAAGATATAGTGCCACATATTTATGTTGCTGTTTTATCTCTAAAATAGCAAAATGCATTTATGTTGCTGTATAAATAAGTAGCAAAATACCTTTCGGTATGAATGTAGTATTTGCTTAAATGTTTGTGTGCTTCCTTACAAATATACAGCGAAATATGGACAAGCAGAGTTCCTGTTTAAATAAGTGTTTATTTTAGATTTTTCCACCTGAAATGTTTCCTCAGCGTAACACACCTATAATACAAAAAAGTGGAATGTGCAATACAATTGGAAAAATCTTAGCCTTATAAGTGCAATATGATAAAGTTATTAGTAGAGTTTACTGATTTAGCCACCATGAAATGCCATCATTATGAAAACATACATTTTCCAGAATTATGGCCTCCCTTGGGTTGTATTGATTTCCTCAAAGGTTGTTTAATGGGGAAGGAAATAATTCTTGTGGCAGAGGAGTCTGAGCTCCAGGGGAGCTGGGGGGGACGTCCTGAGTGCAGCTCACACTTGATTTTTAAGGCTGCCTTCAGTACACAATTCCCTCTGGCCTCATGATTCCCGTGGGGTTCTTAGGGAATGACCTTTGTGTCAGGATGGGGATCCTCTAAACCAGATTTAATGTGCGTGTCCAGGACAGACAGACCAGGGCAACCCAGTGCTTTATCCAAAGAAATAAGAAAATAAATAGAATCCCAGAATCATTTCTTTTGCTTGGAAAAAAACCCCAAGATCACTGAGACCAAGCTGTGCTTAATCCCCACCTTGTCCTCGGCCCAGAGCTCTGAGTGTCACCTCCAGCCCTTCCCTGGACACCTCCAGGGATGGGCACGCCAAACCTCCCTGGGCAGCCCTGCCAAGGCCTGAGCAGCCTTTCCATGGGGAAATTCCTGCTGCTGTCCACCCTGAGCCTCCCCTGGCCCAGCCTGAGGCTGTTCCCTCTCCTCCTGTCCCTGTTCCCTGGGAGCAGAGCCTGACCCCCCCTGGCTGTCCCCTCCTGTCAGGGAGTTGTGCAGAGCCACAAGGTCCCCCCTGAGCCTCCTTTTCTCCAGGCTGAGCTCCTTTCCCAGCTCCCTCAGCCCCTCCTGGGGCTCCAGACCCTTCCCCAGCTCCCTCAGCCTCTCCTGGGGCTCCAGACTCTTCCCAGCTCCCTCAGCCCTTCCTGGGGCTCCAGGCCCTTCCCCAGCTCCGTTCCCTGCCCTGGACACTCTCCAGCCCCTCAGGGTCTCTCTTGTGAGGGGCCCAGAGCTGCCCCCAGGATCTGAGGTGTGGCCTGGGCAGTGCCAGCACTGGCTCCTGCTGCCACACTGCTCCTGATACAGCTCAGGTGCCATTGGCCTGGCTGAGAGAGTTGAAATAAAGCCCAAATAAACTCAAAAGGCTTTACTGTCCACAGATCTTTCAAGTCGCCATTCTGTAAATCTCCCTGCAAGAGATAATGGGTGAGGAATCTGTCACAGGAGCAGCAGCAGCAGCAGCTCTCACTGTGTGCACGAGGGGTTTTGGGCATGCTGTTGGTGTTAATTCACAATCCCTGTTGTGTTGGAGACCCGCAAAGTGAAACAGCTTTGCCTGTTCTCCTGGGGACCAAATTTTCCCCCAAAGCTCCACAAGAAGGCTTTGCCATCGAAATGAGCCCTTGGGAGAGACTGCCCTCACTTCTAAGTGATCAGCAAACACCAAAGAAATGAAAAGTTGGATGTTTGGTGTGCCACAGAAAAATGGGTTTGTAGTTTTAGGAATTGCCTCATATATTTCTATGGGACCAAGATGGAGATTTTAGGGTGTCAATCCCTTGTCCTTCTCCTTCCTCCCTCTTCTCCTTCTTCTTCCCTTTTCTGTGACCTCAGTTCCTATCATGTAGTAATTGGTGGAAAGAATTTAGTTTAGAAGAGACATGGTAACAATATTGATAGTTATTGGATTTAGAAACAAAATAATGTACATGGAATCTTCCTATTTGATGATAAAACTATATAATCCGCCTGCTCTGTGTGCCTGCAACCATTTGGCACCTGGATGCAGTGGTGACTCTGTGCTCCTGAACCCTTGGTAACCTAGAATAAACAACCTGAAGCAGCAACGAAGTCTTTTGTTATTTTTCCCAACATGAGAAGACAATCCTGGGCACAAACGAGCTCTGTGGGGCCCAGAGGGGTCTCCACACTGTTGCAAAGTGCTCATAAACAGATTTGTTACTTATCTTCACATTCCAAGTGTCAGCACAGGGGAGTGTTAACTGCAGGGGTATTTGTGGAGTGCCCTGAATCCCTGGCAGTGCCCAAGGCCAGGTTGGACAGGGCTTGGAGCACTCTGGGGTACTGGAAGGTGTCCCTGCCCATGACATGAGACAGACTTTAAGGTCCCTTCCCACCCAGAGCAGTCTGTGATTCTGTGGTTTTATGACTACTAACAAAATAATCACTTCACTGGTTTTAAATTGGTAAATAATGCTGATTATTCGCATTCTTGTTTAGGGCTGACTCTCAGACCTCAGGCTGCAAATCCACATAGTGTAGGGCCAGGGATAATAAGGATTTCTGGCAGGTGGGGTAACCTTAGAGGTGATCCTTGGAAACCCCACCACTGCTGGTGCCAGGGCCTGAGCGACATCAGCTCAGACACCAGAAAATCCAAGTCGAGCAGAAATGATGGAATTCCAGGCATGAGGTTTATGCTTTACGAGCCTGGTGAGAAATTACTCTGGGCTCCACTACCTCACGTTGAATTGAGACATCACAGCCCAGAAATCTTTTCCAAAGCTTTCCCTAGCCCCATGATTTCAGCTCCTCTGTCTGTCTGCTTTGTTGTTTTGTTTACTCAACCTGCGTGGCGCTTCATGTCTCGTGGGAGTTATGTCCAGAAGCCTCCTACCTCCACCCTGGGTGGTACAGATGATCCAAACGGGACATCTCGGGAGCCCAGAGGATGACTCCAGCACACAGTCACACCCGGGACACTGAGCTCATCCCAAACCTTTTCAGACCGCGACCTTTTTAGTGCTGATGCCTGAATTTGGAAGCACTTGTGTGCAGGATGACGGCACATCCAGCCATGGTGCACAGAAAACCAGCCTTCATGCAGAGTTTTGAAGAGATTCGAGGGCCAGAGAGGGAGAAAAGAACCTCACAGTAAATCTGGAATCGCAGTGGGTTGTTGAAAAGCTGTTGCTGAGCAGCCTAAAACTTGTCCCCACACAGCCCCTGGGCCGAGCCTAAAATCACCACAGCATCCGAGTCAGCAGCTTTGGTGCTGCCTCTGTCAAGCACCCATGGAAAATAAAGCATTTATTTTAACTCTTTAGGAGGTTAACTTTAACTCCTAGGATATTTTTAGATATCCAGATTGAGATTGCAGAACGTTGCTTCCACAGACCCACACTGGGAAGGATCTGAGCACATCCCAAAGCTTTCTCTTTGTGCAGTAACTTTTAGAGTTACGAGAGACACTATAAATTTGTAGCATTTTCAAGCGAAATCATAACCTTTAGCAGTGCTTGTAACCAGGGACTTTTTTAGAATTTTGATACTACTGAAGTATTTTCGGCAAAGCACATCAATGTGGATTATTGAAAATTAGTATCTCTCATCTGACTGTGTGGTTCATTGAAATTTCCCTCCTCTAGGTATTTTTTAGAAGAGGGATTTCTATTACAGATCATGGTTTTGATGATTAAAATTAATGACCTCCCTCAGAGTCTCTTGGATATATGTAAAATGCATTTCTTTTTTTACCTTCTTAGATTTTGATAGATGAAAAGAGACTTTGTCATGCTTCCTGACCAAACTTATTATTTGTGTGTCAGACTTACCCAGATTTTTTTTGCCCATGTGGTTTCAAGACAATGTGAGATGGCAACACATAACCTGAATTATCTCCAACAAGTAAGCATTGAGAAGGAAAAAGGGATTTTACCATAACTTGATTAGTTTCCCTGCAGGTTTCAAGTAAGGGTGTTTTGTGAGGTGCTTTTGGTTTTTTTGTTTGTTTTTGTTTGGAGTGGGTTTTTTTAAAATTTTTTTGGTTTTTTGGTTTTTTCTTGTTTGGTTGGTTTCTTGGTTTTTGTTTTGGGGGTTTTTATTTTGGTTTTTGGTGGTTTTTGGTGGGTTGGTTTGTTCCCTTTTTTTGTTTTGTGCGGTATTCTTTGTTTGGTTTGGTTGGGGTTTTTTTTATTGAAACATTGTATTGAAAAAGCTTTTAGAAAAGGGTGACGTCAGGAAAAGAATAGACAAACTCAGTGGTAATACAGCCTAGAAGGTTAAAATGTAAACTTCCTTACTGAGCTGAATACACTTTATAAATTTTCTATAGCTGGATCTAAACTTTTTGCTGGAGTTGTTTTAAAATGTGTCTTCATAAACACTTCCCATGGAGATACTCTTTGTAAAAATAAACGTTAATAACCAGCTGACAGAGAATTTATAGAACCTCGGTCTCAGCTGCCTCTCGGCCCCAGGGGATTATGGTACAGTAAACCCAAACTTATACAAAGAATGAAATATACAGTAGGGCAGAACAAAGGTAATGGGGAATGGAGAATGGGGAATGGAGAATGGGTCTTGATTTTTCCCTAAAATTGATACAGTGACATATTCCTGTTGCTTTCACTGAAGCAGATGCACGGACTGTAAATAGCAGTGTTTAATTTTGGGTGCCTGAGTGATCTAAATTGATCTGTTTCTCATGAAAAATGCCCGACCATGGCCAGGATCTGTATACACAGGGTAACTTCGGCGTAGGTAGGGATGGTGTTTCCTCAATTGCCTGTCAGGAATGACTTAATCCTGCTTTGCAGACACTGCCTGCATCCGTGGGGTGTGCTAATTTCCATACCCGCTCGTTTAGAAGGCTCTGCTGAGGCTGTCAAAGAGATGCTAATTATTATCAGCCGTGGTGATCCCCGGGGAGTTATGCTGGGGGCTGAGAAACCACTGGAGTTACACTACAGTCAGGGATTAAAGTGAGGAGTTCTGCTCCCTCTCTGCTCTATCCTTCCTCTGGCAGCTCACAGGCAGTGCTGGTGCTCCTCAGGTGATGGTCTGGTGACCACTTGGTCACCTCCCCAAGCCCATTTTGTCTAATATTGGTGCTGATTTTATGTTAAATCATCGGCTTCATTAAAGAGCAGGGCTTGGAAGTTCAGTTGATTCGTTCTGTGGAGCAACATGTGCTTGCCTGGAGTTAGGCAGAATTCAACCAGGGAATTCTGCTCTGCTGACAGGAGGGCTCTGGGAGGCATTTAGGGGAACTTCAGCTGCATAATATCTGAAAATCTGAACAAATTTTCCTAAGTCTTTGCCACTCTGATAAAAAAACCTACATTTTCATTCAGAAGAGGAATTAAAATTGACGGGATTCTGTGCTGCTGTTGATGAAATCTCCAGGATAGGAGATAATTTTAAATAAAGGCTTTTCTTCAGGATAAATGCCTGTGTCCTTTAGAAATATTTCCTGTTCTATACCAATCTGGAAAAGCTTTTTTTTTTTTTTTTAAATAACTGAAGTTCTTTATAGTGATGAAACAAAATACATCTCATTTAGTGGTACAGGCTGAAAATGCGAATGTTCCTTGAATCCATTTGATCATTTGTTATATCTTAAATATGTAACAGCAAGGTGAAGAGAAGTGATGTCTGTGACTGTGTTTCCTAAAATAGGTAAAACCTCATTACTTGCAGCTTTTTTCCTTGCCTGTGGTCCACCATTCATAATTGTGACATCGAGGCTGTGTATTCTGTCTGTGTGAAGTTAGGTCATTGTAGGCAAACAAATTCCTCAGTTTTGGAAACCCTCTGCTTATTTTTTGCTTGCTTTGATCCCTGTTGATATTTTTTATGGCAAAACTAAGGTTTTGGTGCTGATTTTAGCTGTTCATTGTTGTACTGATCCTGTTTCCTCAGTGACACTGTCATGAATAATTAGACAAGTCACAGCTGTAGAATTCTCATTAGAGGTGATGATACAGAGATTGAAGGTGCACAGAGTTGGGTTTTTTCAGACTGAAAAGTGGATATGACAGATTGGAAGGTATTTCTTTTTTTAAACAACTGGCTTCTGTATATCAAAATAAACTGATGCAAAAGGGTATTGAAGAATCTAACTGGACTACCTGTCTATAAATAGGCTGCAGAAATTAGTTTCTATCATTTCAGAGATCCTGATGATGTGTTTCCAAATGTCTTGAGGATGAGTCCTGCCATTTCTCTGTATTAAAGGCATCTTCTGTTTCCAGGTCCCCAGCATTGTGGGGCTGCATTGACTCAATTTCATCCTGGCTCTTCTAAACCTACAACAGCTATTTTTAAGTTTCAGGTATTTTCTAGAATATCCTGTTGGAAAACTCTCTCAACCCACCAAATAAGATCACTACTCAAAATTACAAAAAAGAACACCCAAAACAACAAGACCCCCTCCAACCTGCAGGAGTTTTTATTTAAAATCTTTAATCTTCTTGGCACAAATACTCTTTTATTACTTGAACCATGATCCCCTTCTTGCTCTCTTATCAATCTTATTTCTTGCAGTTACTCACCTACAGGAAGTATGTTCTCTATTGGGAATATTTTCTTTTCTTAATCAATGTTTGGTGTAGGAGGTTTAATTACTCTTTTTCATCCAGCACTGCTGTTGTCTGTGTTTAAATTGCTAACATTCCTCTCAAAGGTATAACAGTCATTCATATTGAATTATATAATATAAATGTAAGAAATCTAATTTCGTGAGGAGACAAGGAACTTTCCTTCCTTAAAACTTTGCTTAAACTTAGACAGAAAATATTTCCAGAGTGAAAAGCTAGGCTTGTGCCTAAGACTGTCTCTCATTTTTCCAAAAGTTTTTTGCGTTGAGCAATGAATAATATTTTGCTGAAGCTTTCTTTGGCTTTTAGTCAAGTGCTATAAAAGAATTCATTAATGGGAATTATTTTTGGGCAGCAGTAGTGGGTGTGTGTTTAAAGCCCAGTGGTGATGCATGGTACTGTGAGAGTCAAGTGTATTCCATCTTCTCCTTAGCAGTTCTGGGAGTTTTGGCTTGAAAGAAAGAAACAAACACAACAAAAAGCCCCAAGCCCATGGTGATCCTCATCCATGAACCAGTCTACTGCTATTTGTGAGATTGGATTCTGGACTGCCTGAATGAGAAGCCTTTCCTTTGGTCTTATTAAAAGAAATTATTCTCTTAGAAACAAAATAAAGGAAAAATCTTTTAAAAATTCTTTTTGGGACACGGAAGAATTCTGTGTCTGAACAGCAAAAAATTGCTGTGCATGAGGGCTGTGATCACCAGTGCACATTGGACAGGTCAAAACACAGAGACATTTTTCTGTTAAGTTAGGAAAATGTAGGTTTTGTGTATAGGTTCACCTTTGTGTATGAGGATCTCCTTTTTGGCTGAAGTAGAGGGTGTGGTAGGAGAACAGCAAAAAGGAAGGATGAGAGTTATGACAGTAAAATTGTTCAAGTTCGTTGAGCTCTTGGCAGTGAACTTTTCTGTATGCATTCATTATGAAGAAGCCAACTTTGGACAGTGAGGTTGAAATATATAATATAGTGTTTGTGCAAATGTTGGACACACTGACCCAGAGCGGTAAAGAGTAACTATCATAAACACATTTTCAGCATTTTACACTGGAAAAGTAGGCCTATCTAGTTAAAGTTTAGTGTGGAGACTTAGGCTGTCGTTTAACCCTTCTCAGGATTCATTGCAGGAATGTATCTTGTCTGTGCTGGACTTTGGAACCTGTTAATTAGCTCTTGCCTTGGAAATATGTCAGCTAACACCTGTGGTCACCCTGCAAATATCTTCAAGTCTGTGATGCAGCTTAGTGCATGCTGGTGAATTTTTAATAATATTAAATGTTAAGCATGTGCTTCACTGTGCTGCACTGGCTCCAGGGAGCCTCTGATTAATTTTTCAGTGTTCTTGGCCAGAAACACGTTTCTCTGAGAAGCACTGAAATTGCCACTTGTGGGGCTGTGTGTTACCTTCATTTTCAGGACACATGGATAAGAATTGTGAAAGGCATGGAGAAACAGGACTTGCTCTTATTTACTTTGTGTGAAAACTGTTTGTGTTGTATCTCAAATTATGGCGTCTTTCAGCCACGTGAGGATCAAACCTCCCTAAAATGCACAGAAACGTAATAAACAGGGAAGTTGCCCTAATAGCTTCAGCCTCAGTCACTACATTATTATTTAATATATTTCAGCTGAGGTTTGTGCTGTTCTGGATATCGTTGCCTTGAAAGTTATAGGTAATTAAAGATTTCATTTTGAAAGCAGGCATACCAAATGAAAATACGCTGCAGGATGTTGATAGCTGGAATAAAAATGTCTGCGTAACTTCTGAATGCATTAATAGGGTTGTTTTTTAATGGAGGGTTTTAGCTTGAGGAAGGATCTGTTTGCCTTGACACTTAAGTTTTGAGTAGGTAATTGTCAAAGTGGAGTGAGGTTTGTTGCTTAAGTGCAGATAAAGCATGTTTTATGAATTTACATGGTTATTTAAATAGGTAGATGAACCTGGGCAGAGCCAGCTTCACTCAGCTTCAGCAAAGGAGGCAGTGAAAATCCAGGCAGGTTGTCCAGTTTGTGTTGCTGGTCTTCCTCTCCACTGGCAACAAAGAGGTATCAAGGCAAGATTATCTTTCTAGTTCAAATTCAGTCTTTTTGACCTTGCCTTTAAGTCACAACCTTCTCCCACTTCTGAGGCCATCCTGGCATCGCAGAGGTTTTCACAAGAAAGAAACCAAAAAAATAAATATTTTAAGGGTTGCCATGAAACACTTGACGTTGGGTTTGTTTTGACCTGGGGTGGTTTTCCTCTTGGCAGCTCCGGAACGAAGGGATTCCTCCCTCCTGGGCAGCCCTGACATCGTGGACCCAGCTCCGAGGAGAAAGAGAAGGCAAAGGACAGCAAAACCAGCGGGGACAGGAGCTAAGGTGGCTGCTTATGAGGCACAGCAGCCAGCACAGGAAAAGTAAGCATGTTTTAAATGCATTGCAGTGTTTTTACCTACACAGGCATCACTGGGTTCGTGGGATTCCAAACCCAGGTGGGCATGGACAACATGAGGAGGGAGGTTGGGCTGGGGCCACCCTTCCAGCCTCACCACCCCCAGGTTCTGCCTTTAAGGTTTCACTGGAAGGAAATTACCTCTCAGTTCCATCTTTGTTAGATTTTTCTGAAAATGAAATGTCCAGGCAGGGAAAAAAAACTCTGCGCTCTTAAACACAAAGGATTTGTAACACTTAAAAGTGTTTTTGTTCTCCTATCCATTTCAACTTCTGGAAATATTTTCACATGTTCTGGGAGGTGCTTGTAGCTGTGCTTAGAGTTGCCTCAGAGCTGCAATGGGATTGGTGGTATTTTCTTCAAAAACCTTTTTCTTTCCTTAAATACAGGGCAAATTACATTTGAAAATACATATTTTCCATTTTTGTCTGTGATACTCTATGGATTATGAACTCTTTAAACAGCTGTGGACACAAGTAGAGTACAAAGACATTTCCCCTGATTAGCAAAGATTTCTGTTTAAATCAGCAGGAGAATTATCTCATTTTGACATAGAAGGTTGTGGTTTGACGCCGGCTAGGAATGTTTGAATTTTCAGTCCCGTTTTATTAGTTAAAAAACAGCATTTTTTTAGGAGGGTGTAGAAATATGTCAGATCCTGCTTTTTTGTTCTTTTACATCCCCGTCCATTGCAATGAAAAATGCCCTTTCCTCATTTTGGGGTCAGTTTGATTTTGAAACTCTGCTTGTGTTTGCCTGAAATTCAGGTTCATTTTATTTAATTCTGATTGTTGAAGGAAAATTTTTGGAAGCGAATTACTGCAAAGGAATGAATCAAAGGCCTTGAACTGAGCAATTGTCTCTTTATGAATATCTGAGTCTTGTGTATAGGGGGACAACTAGGATGATGTGATATTTCTGTTTTATTTCTTCTAAATAAGGCAAATGTTAGTAGAAACAGTTATACTGTAAGATTTGCCATATGGAACATCCATTCTATCAGTCTCTGTCTCCATTTTTCTATTTTGCACTTTATGTGGCAGTGGAAATTCTTGGATTAGATAGGAAGATAGGAAATCTCCCCATTTACCTGAAACATTACAAAAGCTGAACTGAAATAACTTCCACTCAGCATCACTGAGGTTTCTGAGCTTCGTCTGAAGTCTTTTGCCAGCTGCTAATCAAGTTTTCTGTCAATGTGCTTGGCTATTAATTTTCAGTTCTCTTCAGCCTGTCAGAAGTGGGGAGATGCAGAATTAGCACTGCAATCCAGTTCACAAATATAGGTGTTCTTTTTATGGAGCTTCTCCAGTAATTTGTACTGATGGAATGTAGTGGAAAGGGCTTTATCTGAAGCTGACAGCACGTTGGGGTCCTGCCCAAAATGTTTTCCAGTATTGTCACTGAACAAAAAGAAAAAATAAAAAAAAAAATTAAGGAATTATTTAATCCAAGCAAACCACCCCAGCCTGCTGGGGCGGCGGGGGGGAGGGGGAAGTTAACCTCCAAATTCCTTCTCCTCTGGAAGTGCTCCATGACAAACAGGGGAGATGTGCAGCCCCTGAGAGCCTGTGGTGGAGTTCTGGGATCAAGTGACAGATTGTGATCACGTTTGCAAAGGCACCAACTCATCCTCCCTCCTTCCTGGGCTCTCCTGCTCAGACCTGCAGCCAGGGCTGGCTCCTTAATGTAAATACAAATGTAGATGCTTCAGGGCCAAGTCACACAAAATCCTCTCCCACCGTTCTTGCCTTAGCAAACAGAGCTCACTTGGAGTTGTTTCCCAGGTGGAATTTTGGGTGACATGAGCAGTGCTGGTTCAGTGCACTCCAGGTGAGGAGAGGGCTGCCACAAACTCACAAACAAGGGCCTGATGCTGCCCTAAAGCTGTTGCTTCGTGAGTTGGTTGGTACAAGGTCCTAAAAAAAAAAGAAAAAGAGTTAAAAATACCTCTTTAGCAAAAGAAAGCGTCTAAGTTTTTCTTTCCCCTTTGCCTTTCAGACTGGTTTTTGAAAACAGTGCTTTTCAATGCAGTCACTGTTATCACATAACTAAAGTTATCTCTTAACTTTTATATACTTCCTGTAAGACTTTACAGTATGCTGAGAAAGTAGCATTTCTCTTAAGAGCATCTAAAGTAAATACTGAGTCATGCAAAACTAAAGGATTCTATTTCTGCAAATATTTTAGATTTATGGATGCCGAGGCTAGTTGCGTGGCAATTCTTTGCTCCTTGGAAGGAAAATATATTCTTGGATATGACCAAAAATACTCAGAAGAATGCAAATAAAAATACCTTTGTCGGAGAAATTAGGGCAAAAGGAGTGCTGCCTTTCTCATGTTTTGTGTGTGGGTGCAGTGGCAGGAAAAGAATTTGAAATTGTTTTTGTCCATACAGACATCTAGTATTACTGTGGCAACTTATTCAAGGGCTAAATCAACATTTTTAATGAAACTTGGCACTGTGCTTTGGATAATATTAAGCTTAGTGAAAGTAGCCATGAGAGCAGCAAAGAACTGAAGTAGGATTTGTGGAACAAGGTTGCTAAATGAGCTGTTTAATTATTTGCTGAAATAAAGATGTACTTTAGGATAAAGTAGAAATTTAGAATAATTAGTGGGTCAGCCAGCTGCCAAAAATGAGGTTGATCCAGCTCTCTAGCAGGTTGTTCTTAAATCTGAGATATCCAGTGAAAGGAAATGCTTCTTTAGGTGGACAGATGTTACTTTTAGTTAATAACACCTGACCTATGGCTCTTAATTTACACATTTTAAAAATATGTCAAGACAAAAAGTAGATCTTACTGTTGAAAACACAATTGAGCCAGGAGGTAAAATGAAATTATTCTGATTCCAATAAACTGTGGTGGTCTTGGTGCAGCTCTAACTATAACTTCATATCTGGCAATTTCCTAAGGTGCAAGGCAGAGATAAGGTGTAAGTCAAGTTAAGATGCAAATTCTGCTTTTTGCAATTTGCATTTCATAATTGGAGGGGGAAAAAAAATTAATAAGAGCATTCCCAACCCACAGTGAGAAGTTATGCTTATTGAGGCATTACCCAAATCTCTTTGGGGGCTGCATATGAATGGCACTGTTAGTTGTGTGAAGTATGCATTCAGTAGAGAGGCTTAGCTGTATGGCCTGTCAGCATGAATCCTGTAAATCATTGGATGTTTCTATCATATTTTCACTTTAAAAATGCTGGGACCTACTTGAGAGCAGATAGTACCTACTGAAGGTGGCAAAATTTTGGATGTAATTTTGAAAATGAAGCTTAGTCGTTGAACCAAACCTGCAGTCAGAGACTACAGTGGAACAGAGAAGGAGTCTCTGTAACTAAAATAAAAATAAATCAGGGAAACGCTTCCATTTCTAGTGCAATTTACACCTTTCTGCTTTGATTTACCAAAATTGGGGTTTTTTGAATGAGTTAAGAAAAAACCTTTTTATTTTCATCTTTCATTTTTTGTTAATAAAGGATCTTTTATGCTCCTCATTCACACGTGTTTCCTAGGAGAAAGGCTTTGCTGGATAAGACTCAAAATTTCTGTAAATTATTCTGTATAATTCAGAATATAATCCATTCCTGCTGCTCGAGGGTATTCACAATTTCATTGCTATTTAATGCATGCCTACTGTTGAGTGGATGTACAATTACACAAGTGGTTTGGGGGAAGGCATCTAAAATACAAGAAAAACATTATTATGGATGCAAATATGTTGGATTCTCCTGAGAATAAGACTAGAAAAATCAAAGGAAAAAAACAAAAAAGTTCTTACAGTTGAAGTGTTCCATAATTCTGAGAAGCAAGCGTTAAGAGATACTCTTAATCCAGCTGACTGAGAAGTAACAGGTATTATTTCCTTGTCTTTTTTTGTTCTAAAGAATTGCCTGTTTCCACCAAGCACCGTGACTCTGACTTATTAGTTGTTCTGCATGCCAAAAATTGCAGTTTTATAAGTCTAGTTTAGTACATTTGATCTCATTATTACTGCCTTT